>JAOUZG010025032.1:132257-224548 GCA_026289955.1 Argiope argentata | reverse complement strand
TATATATATATATATATATATAAACTCGAGATGCTGTTCGCGACTATGATGATTTAAAAAGTTAAAATAAATGAAATAAAAAAGATGCAATACGAATTTGTATGTCTAATATTTTTACACGCGGGCACATTTGGATTAGAAATTCATCATTTAAGACGTCTAATGAAGGTTAAAAAAGATATTTTCAGACATTTCTATGAGATCATTAGTCAAAATTACATCGATTCTATGCTTCACTTGTTTTGCAGACTGATAAGAAATTACCATTTTTTTTCAGCATCAAATTTAGGTCTGCCCGCTTAATATATAAAACGCCATACACATGTTAGATGTTGAAGATCAAAGTTTGTGTTTTAATAAAATAATTTACATTTAAATAAATATAAAAAATGATACAGAACAAAAAAAAATCAAATCAATGCTTCTTTTCCATTTACAAATGCAAACAAAATGTTACAACCGCGCTGTGATGATTCAAGTGAAGATTGCCTAATCTCACCTTTCATGTTCAAAACATCCGATTTCGCATCCCAACCAAAGGAATTGGATACTTTGCATGTATAATTCCCGTTACTGTCAGCATTCAGACTTTTGATAGAAAGCATGGAAGTGAATTCGTCAACTGATTTTACAGACAGATCGCTCTTTACTTCAAGGGTTGTTCCATCTTTTAGCCATTCAAAAACCAAAGGAGGATCGCCGTCCGCCACAATGCACACGACTCCGGTTCTCAGGCCAGTCCTCAGCTCCCCAGAGAAATGGAAGGGTTTAATATGAGGCGCTTTTAACCCTAGGAAAAAAATGAACATTGAGACGACAAGATTTGATGATTTTAGTTGAATACATACAAAGTCAACAAATGCACTTAACGATATATAAAAAGAATTTCAGAATTAATAATTAAAAAAAAGGTTTCGATTTCAGTAATGCACTCTATAAGATTTAATATATATTTTTAAGAAATGGAATGCTAAACATTACAGAAGTTAGCGTTATTTATTATTTCTGTAATACCTCAACGTTAGATAAATAATAAACATTTTGAAAGCGAGGAATGATATAAGAGCCTGACGAAAAAAAAAAAATTTTTTTTTAAAGGGAAAGACTCATCAATAAACATTTTTAAATGTGTCCAAATGGGATATTCTGTATTGAGATATATTTATTTAAGTTTTGCTCTAATTTTAAGAAATTTTCTACAGAAGTATTCGTAAAATTATGCATTATTGGAGTTGTAAGCAAAACTTTTGATTTGCACACTGCAAAAGGGGAGAAAAACAAAATAAATGAGCTGTTAACTAAGAATTTTAACATCACATTCATTGATGTTTGTCTTGCAGATTGTGAAATGAAGTTCGCCCTTTTTTCCTTCATAAAATAAATAATTTATTTTGCTATTAATCAAATTAAAATAACTACATAAAAATATGGACCTATCGAAGATAAAGATTAGCACTGATTTTTGAGTTCAAAATTTTAAATTTCTAATTCATTAAAAAAAGAAGCTAAAAGGTTGAAAAAAATTTTTCTACAGATTTTTAACATTCTACCTGGAATCAAAAATGAACCCTTTGAAGTTTCACGCAATGTTTTTTATTTTATTTTTTTCACATTGAGATAGGAATATAGAAGCAGATATAAGATATTTCAAGATTCCCTCCAACATAAGTTAGAAAACTGTCCTTATCAAAATTTTAAGAAGTATTTGTAAAAAATTTCATTAATTGGTGTAAAGAAAATTCTATGAAACAGTTTTGTAGTTCAAATCTTTTATATTACATAATTCTACTCGATTTTTTTCAAAAAATAAATAAATAAATAAAGCAACAAAAATGTTTTGTTTTAAATTCAAAATAAGAAGACGATATTCAATAAGATCTAATTCTTATTAAAATAAGAATCGGAATCGTAAACTTACCTATAACAACTGGATTGAGGATGATAATAACAAACGTTGCTCCAAGCATCACCAGGAAGTTCTTAGGAATAATTTCTTCTGTTCTGGATGTCATTTCTTCTTGTTTATCTCGTCACAGAGAAATTTATATCAAATATGTCGGTGATAGGTATAGTTTTCACTAAAAATGCGGTAAGTAAACCAATGAACGCAACATGCTATTATCAAAATGGAGTCTGTTATGATCCAAGATTCACACATGAAACCAGAGACACCGATCACAGATAGTGGGAAGGCAGCGCCACATTGTGTCAAAAAACAAAATTAGAAGTTTCGGTTAAAAACTGATCCTAAAAAGTAATAATTGTAATAGAAAACCCCGTCAAATAGATACCCAGCTATGTCTATGTTTGTAAATCAGGCGAAAGAATTCAAAAATTAAAGTTATTAATCGAAAATCTGTATATAAAGTGACAGCATATTTTTATAAAAAAAATACCAAATTTTACGATTTTCTGTACTTTTTCGTATTTATTATATACATAAAATAAACGTCATGAAATTTAAATAAACATCAAAACTATTGAGAAAAAGGTTATCCAATATTTTTTAGATACTTTTCAACCAATTAGCTTTTGCGTACAAGACATCTGAAACTGGTTGTTTTCAAGAAACAAGTATTCCCAAAACGATTAAAATAATAATAATAATAAAACACTACGCAGTTTTCATTGACAGTAAATTTCTTAAAAAAATATTGCTCTACGTTCAAACCAAACTTACATAACGGAAAAAACTTCTTAGAATTATCATGCATACATCTTAATGTGTAATAAAAGCAGACATAATTCTATACACATCCGTCTCTTTTTTGGGACTAAATAATCTATATACTAATAACAATCTGCATCCTAAAGCGAAAATAATATATCTTTTAAGAGGTTACATACAAACACTAATCAAAGCACTGCCATGAAATATTCAAAAGACTGAAATGTGAGAACAGCTATGACATCAGTATGAGATCAAAAATTCTTTGACGTATAAATGTAGTTAATGATCTCAGGAAAATGCATCATATCGTATGTAAGTGTTAATTAAGAACATATTATCCTTGAAATTTCCAGTTACAATACAAGAATATCATAAATTTGATCTCCATTTGTTGTCTATTTATAAGACAACAAATGGTAGATTTATGCGTGAACTGTTAGTAAAGCTTAAAGAAAGAATTCTAAATTTCGGCGCCGCAGCGAATTTAAGCCATGTGCAGAAATAAGTTTTATCGGATTTTTTTTCTTTAATAAGCACAGTAGAAATAAGCAGATATCATAGACATTGAGTAGTTTCGCAGTTGATTTCAAACTGCACTACTCTCGCCCTTATTCTAACTAATAAGTGCGTATAAACTACCTTTCACCGACAGAGGAGCCGATTTCGTGTCAGCTCCTTCAGTGTTGGATACCTCGCATGTGTAGTTACCATTGCTCACAGAGTCCACCTTCGAAATGACTAGATTAGATGTGAAATCATCGATACGTCGAATCGAGACAAATCGAGTCTCTCCTAATTTCTGTCCGTCCTTCCTCCATGCGAATTCGAAAGGCGGATCTCCAGCCATCACGGCACATTGAACAGAGGCTCGCATTCCAACATCCAGATCTCCTGGAAATTGAAACGGTCCGATCCGAGGGGCATCTGGGGAAAAAAAAGAAAGCGAGAGAGAATGTTAAACTGCATCTGAAATAATCAAAAAGTTACTTAAAATAGTTACGGTTCCTCAGTGTATTTCATTTAACCCGAATTCTTCTAATTGTATAAAATAGTTGGCCCAAGTAACCCTTTATCTACTGAATTATGTCGTCATCAATTTTCCAGCTTCATTTTTGCATCAGTATTTAAGTTTCCTTGCAGAATAATCCCAAAGAACAAGAGAGAAATTTTTTAATTAATATAAATATCTTAATTTAATTATTAATTAAATATTTTTCATTCCTAATTTTAGCTTATATTAGCTTCTTGATATTTGAGTTACATTCTCCCTGTTTTTAGAACACCATCGGCAAAAATAGTCATATTATGAAAATTTAATCCAGATTTCAATGGAACTTATAAATACCGTCAATAGATAAATGGGTAATCATATCAGTGATATAGCAAGTGCAGAAACAGAAAAAAAATTGCAAAAAAGTCAAAACTGGTAATTATTTTTATAAAAGTCATAGTTATGGATATATAAATATAAGTCGGGAACTTAAAAGAATATCATTGTTTATACCTACGTTATCATAAATAATAACATCTAACATTATTTTATTTATCATAAATAATATTTCCCTTATCTGAAATGATATATCTTCTTGGGCTACTAGTGATGTAACATATCGTTTTGAAGCAAATCGCAAAAGCATTGATCATTGTTAATGAAATCGTCAGTGTCACAAGTTTAAAATTTGAAATGCTTAAAAATGTTTAATTGTTGATGACTTTAGGTTAAAAGTTGATTTGTGTCTCAATTTTATATTCGAAATAATTCAATAAAGATACGACGATAAATTTATACTCCCTATGCGTTGTCCCATATTAAATACTTTTCAGTAAATAATAAAAATAATTACCAGACTCTGTTTCTTTGACGTGTCTGTAAAGTAAGAGAGAACTTAAATGCTATTGTAGTTAAAAACAGTAAAAACACAAAGCACATTGGTAACACATTAACACGATATGAAAAAAATCTCATCAAAATATTAACATTTTTCGTTAATAAGCCTAAAAAATGAACTGCAATTTTTTTAAAAAAAAATCGGATTTTTATTCAATGAAAAACAAAGAAATGCTAATTTCCTAAAAAAGAAGAACGTTGAGCTTGATTTTTTAAAAATGTGCTAATTAGAGAAGAAAGAACATGAATCTGAAATAAATCCTATTCGTAAAAAAAAAAATCCTTTTTAGCCACGTCCTCACATATTATTTTTCTGAAAAAAGATTTTAATATATTTATTCAGCATCATATACGCTAATTCGTATTGAGTTCGTATAAGCGTATTCGTATAAAAATCACTGCCATGGTTAATATGATACTTCATATCAAATATAATTTCGCCGGCTTTCTGCAATGCTTGCAATTTACTTTCACAAAATTAAACATTAAACTGAAGCATATTTTATGTTTCGAAGTAAATATATCAAATTTTACAGCTTTAGGGTAAAGTTTTAGAGACGTTATTAATTAAAATGCGTGGATATTACGATCTTCCATTCTTTCATTTATATTTTGTTCCAAAATTACAGAACAGTTTTCAATAAATAACAAAAACATAAACTGTATACATAATCTAAATTTTATTAATAATGTTTGAGCTTGGCATAAGTGATAAAAGAAGTAACACAAAATTTTATTTGCACGAATACTTATTCGACTAACTTAATATTAAAAACTAGATAATTTAGAGCTACTAAGAAACTGCTATTTATTCTGTATTTTTCAATCGGGGAAGCTGCAGGCCTGAAACCTGATGTAATATATATACATCAATTATCAATTCATTGGGGAGATTATTAGTCATCAATTCATGACGGATAGGTAATGCTGGAATTACCGGAATTAATATTTAATTATTTTAAAATAAAGCGTTTTATTTTCTTATAGTATCTTAATCAAAACAGTATGAAGAGAATTATTTAAAAATATTATTAAATTAGTTAAAGAAATAATGTACTTACCAGATAGCGCTTGTTTCAAGATCACCAGGCACAACAATAATGCAAACCAGGATGCAAACATTTTCCTCGAGTACTTGCTTTGAAAAGTAGAGAATTTGACAAATATAGATTCTCCCCTTACAAGTAATGGTTATTCAGAAAAATATTTGCTTCTTAACATCAATCGTCTTATGCAATTTAATTAAAAAAATTATTTATGTGTCGTCAGTAGCATGCTTGTAGCTGCCTAAACTCATATTCTGATTCAAAATGGAGTTCCCAATGTTGTGAAGAGTGAACCATACACGATAAAAACATACGAACAGGTAGCGCCACATAGGAGTCGGAAATGAAATGAAAAGTTTAAGCACATGCTAAATAACCATGGTATTAATGAAAAGTATTTTATTAAACAATATTTAAAAGTATTTTATTAAACACACATTAATATGTTTGAAAATACATTTCATCCATACCAAGTTTTAGCGAATACAAAAATTTACACAATATAGTCAAAAAATATCCACAGTGGAAATGAGGGTTGTGAGAATGCAATTTATTGTCCTTGTGCAAGGATAGTTTCGTATTTAATTAAAACATTTCAATGATGTTTGAGGGTTCTCCAGCAGATTTAAATCGCAATGTTAAGGACCAAAGCTATTCCACAGACTTCATCTATAACTTGAAACATAATTTTCACAACTAAAAATTCTTTTATTTTCATTCACATAAAATCAATAACATTGTTTGATGCATCCTTTGTTAGATTACCCATTTACCTATTCTCATTCATTAACACCGTATAATACTTCAAATTAAAAGAAAAGACATACGTTATATAGTATTATATAACCATTCAAGAAATACCATTTATGAACGTATAAGGAATTCTAAGACAAATCCTTGAAACTCAGTATTTTGAAATATACGATTCGATATCGAAATAATTAAATACTTTTTTTAAAAACGTATATATCTTCCATTTTACAACAATAATTCACCTTCATTTTTGTAAAATTTCGATTTAATTAATTCGATTGTGAAAAAATAGTCAGTTCTCAAACCTAGATTTATCAACTATAAAATTATCATTTTCGTCCAAGCAAGAATATTTAAAAATTTATTGGTAATCATAAATACAAATTGTTAGTACAGTGATATTAATACGATTATGTAGCAAAACTTAAAAATTCCTAGTTCTATTAACGTAACGTACTTATATTAATGTATAGTACACAATTCATACTTATGTTAGCGTAACGTTTGATGAGATTTCATACAGAATTACTTATCACGCAATTAAGAATATTTATACAAACGGGTTTTCAAACTAACAGCTGCCTGATTAAAAAAGAATTACGATTCAAGAATTTAACCCTCTAAACATTCGAAATGAATAAGTTAATACCATGAAAAAATTCAATATAATATAGATCGAATATTGAAAAGTAAATTTTCAACCATAACAACAACTTCCTTTTTTAATTATTTTATTCTGTCAGACATTTCTATGTTTCAATTCAAAGACTGATGATAACTTTTCAAATGATATGTGAAATAATATGCACCATTGTCCCACCGCATCATCATATAATGTTTTTTTTTATTCTTTCAAATTAATAAGTAGGGTACCTGCTTTAAATTCGAAAACTTCTTGCGCTGTGTTAATGTAATAATTAAAGAATCTTGCATAACAATTGTTTTGTAAGCACAGCCATAAATTAGAGACCGCCACATTTAATGCTGAAAAGTTTCAAGTTGATTCATAGTTTATACAAAAGCACAACATCTCTAATTAAACTTTCGTATTTCATTTTATGAGCCTATTTCAAAATAACCCAAAAAAGCATATAATTTACCTTTTATCCAATAAAAATTAGCGTAACATTTCATGATTCCTTCGTTACAACGAATCCAGCCAATCAAAAAACTAAAATAAATGCTATATTTAGATATATTTTCAAATTAATGATATTTTAATCCACAAACAAATTCCCGCCAAAATATTAATACTATTAGATATACAATAAATTTTATATCTCCATGAAAAACTTAAGCTAATTGTAGAAAAAAAGCCCCACCGTAATTTGTAGATTTTATTTACGTCATTATTTTGGCAACATTGATGAAATCTTTCTATTCTATTGCAAACTTTAATACCTTTAACGGAAAGAACAGCTGATTTTTGATCAAAACCTTCAGGATTTGAAACTTTGCATGTATAATTTCCATTGCTATCGGCTTCCACTTTAGAGATGACTAGATTGGACGTAAAAGCATCAAAATTACCAATAGAAATACCACGATTATCAACTTTAAGCCCATCTTTAAACCAGGTAAATTCGAAAGGTGGATCACCCTTCATAACAGCACAGACTACTGCAGTTCGCATGCCAACGTCTAATTCACCCGAAAAATGGAAAGGACCAATTTTCGGAGCATCTGTAAAAAATAAAATTAAATAATAAATAAAAATATTAAAAAATAAACCCAATTGTCATTTATACAGTATTTAACTAAAATAAATAGATATGAAGCACGTCACAAAAATTTGGAATCCAGTGAATTTTCTTGGTACTTATTCATTATTAAGAAAATCGTGTTTTCACGAAGAGTATTAAGTATTACTATCCAAGAAATTTTAAATTGTTGTGTAGAAAGTATTTTGAAGCTAATCTTTTTAGTAAATGGACAATAATTCTAATGCATTTGCTTATTCTTTAATTTATTTTGTATATTTTTTATTCTTTAATTTATTTTGGAATGAAAATTGAACACATTGCTTTAGTTTTCTGATTTTTTATGACTTTCAAATAACTTCAAAAATCCATATAAATATTATCACGTTGTGTTATATATACACGTAAAATACAAAATATATCGAAAGCCCAATAACACAAGTCAGCATTTTATTCTTAAAAAATAACAATAAAAAACAGCAAAATTTCCGAAAATTTCCTAAAAAATTAAAAATTTCAAAACGTGTTTCCAAAACATTTTTCTTGAGATTATTTGAAATTTCATTACCGAACTATAAGGAGTTAAAAGTTTGACATGTAAGTCTATCAACTTTGAATTAAAATATTTTTTATCCTCCAGTTAATTTTTCTCCGAATCGAAGAATTTATTTCCAAAATAAAAATATCCTATTTAAAAGGCGGTCAAGAGGAAGTTATATATGTCAGAAATGTTACGCAATGAAACGTATATTAGCACCATAATTCGCATCTTAATAAAAACTAGATTCATGCTATGCTAGGTCAAAATTAAAGTTTATATTGTACTAGAAGAAAAGAAGTGAGCTTACCAGCAGAAACATAATCTGGAAACAGGAATACCACTGACAGAGTTAGCCAATGTGTCGCCATTTTTCTAAAGACGTTTGGTAATCCAAATACAGATGCGGAAAATTGATCGTCGATGGATAAAACTCAAAACAAGACATTCAAATTAAATAATTCCAGTTCCTAAACAATATTTTTTTTAAAAAAGATGAAAAATGTGTCCCCGAGAATTCTGAAAAGAGCCGTGAATCAAAATGGAGTTCCTATGTTTTGAATTCAGAAATGTCTGTACATCACAACAGTTAACAAATCCTCTAAAACGGACAACTAGCGCCGCATAGGAGAAGAAATGGGAACGAAACATTAATATTTTATTTAGAAATCAAATGTAAACTTTAAGACATAAAAAAATATCATTTATAATGTATGATGAAAAGTAAAAAAAAAAAAAAAATTCCTCAGCATTGTAATTAAAGCGACAAAATTGCAACCCTGTTTTAATAAACGGGAAACCTGAGGGTGATCCATTAAGACTGTTTAAGCATTCTTGAAATATTATGACACATACATGCATTATTATAACCAGATAAAAGCTATGCGTACAAACATATAATTTCTTACATGACATACAATATAATGAAAGTATTTTCAACATGTTATCTTACAATACTTAGGTTCTTCCAAAGAATTAGTCCGTCCGGAATGAATTTCCCTGAATCAGCATTAAAATTTTCTGAAACTTATTCCACGACACATCTTTTCGGATCAAAACCGAACATAGTATATTGGTAGGAAAAAATAAGTAGTAAATACACACATTAGGGTACATTATTCGTCAAGTAAAATTTCAAATGATTTTCTCATTTCTGATGTGCTTATGAGAAGCAAGCAATAGTAATTACAACGAGGGTTTTTTGAGCATAAATTTAAGATAGTTAAAAATAAGAACCAGCTTTTCTAGTTCCTATCACTAGTCCGATTGCGCTAATTTTATTTCATATGAAATATCATGATTTTCACATATGCCATCAGGGGTCGGTTTTCAGCCTCCCGCATTTTCAAGGGAAATCTCAAATGCATTACTTCACAGTCAAACGCTTGATGAAAAAAAAAATCTTCAATTCCAAAAGATTTTGACAGTTTTTATTTCATATGAAAACTTATGACATTTAAATGCGTCATCAATGGTCACTAGCTCTTTTTCTACTCTTTCATAACTTTCATAAGAACTACCGCAATGCGTTTATTTGGTATTAATGCTTCAATCATTCTCTGTAGGAGGAAAAAAAACAAGATAAAAACCTCAAAGATTCAATAGCATACAGATTTTAATTTTTTTAATTTCATTTGAAATGCTTTATGGCTTTCAGATACATCATCCATAACAGAGTACCCCCACTTCTGTCTGCTTTCAGGAGATATCGCAAAACAGCCACCACCTCAAAAGTTATGGGTTGATTTCGCCAATTAATTTCATCATTTGCAAGAATAGCTAGACAATCAGAAGTATCTATGATTGTGGTGCATCATAATTTGAAACAATGCTTTCATTTTGTATGACAAAGAGTTTCATCAAAATTAGTTGACTTACTATATGAATATTATTAACATAACAAACAACCGTTTTTTCAAAGCAGCGTGTTTAAGAAATGCATTTTAAGGTATCCAAATTGAATTGAAAGCGGAATTCAAAGATTAGAAAATCAAATAACTTTTAGTAAAATCCATATATTGTCACAAAAAATTATTTATGAATAATTAATAAAGAAATATTTAAAAAAAATCAACGGTTTTATGAAGCTTATAAAATATATTGAAGACGGAAACAAGACAGGATATCAACAAATGTCGAAAAGGCAACGGTCTGTATTTCATAAAGCACAATATTCTTACTTAAGAGATATTTTGGATTCGCGTACATTCTGTAGTAATTAATGTAGTAATTTTGTTCTGTCGATCGTGTTCCAATCGATTTCTGTAAGAACTCTATTTTATACATAATAATAAATATCTTTCCCATGTTGGATTTCAATTCATACTAATACCTGTGCTTGAAAACTATCGTCTAAAACGCTGTAAATAAATAGGGTTTCCAAAACTGGAAAAACAAGAAAAGTAAGAATATAAAGAAATCTCAAAATGATATCTCAAGAGAGGAAAATTATTAACAAATTGAGTCGGAATGCTAAGGTTTAAATAAAATTAGCTTCGGAAATGCGCACTTAATAAAATGCAAATTTCTTTAAGTAGACTTTATTTTCAAAACAAAAAGATATGAAAAAAAATATGGGAAAGAATTTTAAATTAATGAATAACACACAACACAGTGTAATAAAGGACACAAAATTCGATTTAAATATCATTTTCTTCTAAAATGTAGTAACGAATAATTAACATCGATAACAAATGTTGTTTATTTATAATTATTTGAAAGACTACAAAGAGACAGCTACAACAATAGAAAAAAGACTTTTTTTTAAATCGTTAATGGGAAAAAGCAATATACCTTTGACGGAAAGCACAGCCGACTTTTCATCAAATCCCTCATTATTCGAAACTTTACAAGTGTAATTCCCGTTACTCTTTGCTTCTACTTGCGTGATAACTAAATTAGATGTGAAATCATCAAATTTTCCGATGGAAGCCCCTTGATTGTCCGTAAGTTTCTGACCATCTTTGAACCACGTGAATTCGAAAGGCGGGTCACCAGTCATGACGGCGCACTGAACGGAGGCTCGCATGCCTGCGCTCAGCTCTCTCGGGAACAGAAAGGGCGAGATCTGCGGAGCATCTAGAAAAGAGTAATATTAAAAAGACTCTCCTCACATTAACGATAAACAAAATTTGACCAATTTGATGATCATTTTTTTTTGTAATTAAAGATCATGTAAACAATGCTTATGCTGTATATAAACTATATATATTATTGTAATAAGAAAAAAATCTTTTATTTCTCTCCATCTAAACTACACACTCAGGCACATATTGACTGATAATGAATATTGTACACATTGACCGTTCACAAAAGTATACCACATGAATAATGATAACTGCGTCAAAAAATTATATTCTTAATCCACTAACATTTAATAGTTAAGGATAAAATATCACTGACATCATATTTTTATACATTTTCATTATTTTGATACTAGGATAAAACTGGAACTAGGTTAACTCAGTAATTTGACCATAGAGGTAGCAGGATCAATTGATGGGAACCAACAAATAAACAGAAAAAGATTATTACATTAACATTTTATTTCATTTTCATATTTTTCGTTCATAATTTATTTAAAAATAGAAAATATAAACTCTTAATATTATTAAATCAAGCTAATTCTTCAAAACTTCCTTTCGGCATTATTTGTTTACTTGTCGACAATACACAAATTTTAAAAAGAATGTATCTGCATATCAACTTCTTTTAATAACGACATAATAACATTTTAACTTAATTCAGGATTAGTAAAACCTTCAAGAAATTTTAAATTAGTAATAAAATTATAAAACAATAAATTGTACTTCCTTATTTGTTCCACCAGGAAAGACTTCAGTACGTCCGATACTCCAAGAAACATTTATTAAAGAGATATTGCAATATTTATCATAAATATCACCCAATAATGTCTTATTTTAATAAGTTCTTTTAATTGAAGTTAATACAATTCAACAATTCTTATTGATATAAATAAAGAAAGAATCATTCAATAAAAAATGTTTTTGAAATTAGATGTGAAATATTTTTATATAAAGCAGAAAGGAGAAAAACTTTTTAATTTGATATTCAGAAATATTTGTAAATATTGCTTTCGAAATTTGATTTCACAGACTTTGATTTAAGTAATGCCTCTTAATAAATAAAATAAAAAAATTCGAATGACAGAATTTTCGAGAGTTGGTTATAAACACAGGATTGGTAATACATAAAATGGGTGACGATTCCCATAAAAATTTAAATTAGGGGTGCACAAAATTAAAAAAAAAAGGAGAAATAGAAAAATGTCAATATAATATATCATACAAATATTCTAATTCGTTACATAGAAAAACAAGTCAGCTTCATATTTTATACTCGAAATGCGTGTTGTAGAAGTATGCGTAAATGCAATATCATATTAAAGATATTATTATCATTTTTAAAATAATGTATGATCATACTGTCTCCTTAATATTTATAAGAGTATCATAAATATGTACTTACCAGCCAATACTTGGTTTGAAGATCCGAAGATCAGTAAGAAGCTGACCCAGAGCATAACCACTCTTTTTTCTTCTAATGCTTGATTGTCGCTACTTTCTAACGTCACGGATCTTCTTGGATTTTAAGAGATAATTAGTCAACCAGTCAGAGAACTCGAAACTTATCGCATGCATAGAACAGTTATGCGGCAATCAAATACATCGAGGTCCACATTATCTCAGGAAGCATTCGAATACAAATATGGAGCCCAATGTTTGCAATTTAACCGTATGTGAGAGTGCTTGCATTCTATTTACCAGAACGGGCAACTAGCGCCACATAGGAGGAAAAAATTGAACGAAAAATTAAGGAACAATAAAGGTAAAAACTTGAAACAACGATTTCCATGCTAAATTTTTATTAATAAACATATGCTTTGACTCTTTAGAATTCTAAATTTAGTTAAAATAAAGAAAAAATCTGATGACTCACTACTGTGAGCTATATTTAATTTTATTTAAATCTACTGTTTGGATTCCCACATTATTAACTAATGGAGATTGAAATACATTGAAATCAGGGCTTCATTCAGATTTTAAATAGCTTATAATCAAATAACTTATCCTAAATTAAATTCCACAGAAGTAAAATTATATACATTACTGCATTTCTGAACCCAAACATAACATCCTTTTAAAAAACGCAGTAGGTTTATCAAATGCTATACAACGATTTTCTCAAGCAACGACGGTCTGAATTTTCTTAATAAATCTCCGGAATGTTTACTTTTGACAGTTTTTGGGATACGCCAGAAGTGTAATTGCAAAATACGACAGTCGGTAGAGTTTGAGCACTAATAATAAAGGCGAATGCCTGTCTGTGTATGTGCTGGCGGAGCTAAATGGGATAAATCCCTACATCTAAAATAACGAAGTGAGATGCAACCCTATTTTTGCAGATGGGAATGCGCAATTAGAAATTTTTTTAAAATATCCCCAAGAAATTTATTTGATTAAAATTAAAATTATAGTTATTATAGCACAAAAATACCTCATTTTAATCTCGGAAGTATCACTTTGAACATTCCTTCATATCGAATAATACATTTTGCAGTTAAACGAATATAGTAATTAAAAAAACCAAGATCAATGAATAAATATATTTGCAATCATCAATATACCTGAAACTATCAAAACACAGCAATAATAAAGCTCAAAAATTTCATTTAAAAATGCTTCAAAAATTCAGAATTTGAAGAACATAGCTCTTAGAAATTGATTTTTTAGGAGAATGGCATTCTTGCCGGATAATTATAAGCACCGAAAAAAATTGTCCTGTAAAAATTAGAATATTTTAAACGATAAATTCAACTATTAGCGAAATCTTAAAATTTATGCTCTCAAAGCCCAAAGACACATCAGAAATTAATAATAAATAATATAAAATGTTGCAAACAAATTTATAATTTATTCCAAGGTAATAAACGAATTCTGAAAGGATGACATAAGCTCAAAATCTAAAGAAATACCCTACCCTTCATGAGCAAAACAGCCGAATGTTTGTCGTTCCCTGCCTCGTTGGTGACTTTGCACGTGTAATTACCGTTACTCTCAGAGTTCAGCTGAGAAATTATTAAATTAGAGAACAAATCTTCAGCGTAGGTCTTGACGTGAACATTTCCGTCTTTACCGATTTCCGCACCATCCTTGAGCCAACGGAACTGAAAAGGAGGATCTCCGTCCATCACAGAACAAGCCAGGACCACTCTCTTTCCAGACACGAGTTCACCGGAAAAATGGAAAGGCCGGATTTCGGGTTTTCTGCGACCTAAAGCAAAACAAAACATTATCCTGCTTGTTCTCATTCGATTTCAATAATGGATCATCAAACAGGCATAAAATGCGCAAGAATATTTCTTCAATTTCAGCTGAAGGATTTAAAATTCCGTGCGCTATATATATTAAATTTTGTGAATATATATGCGATACTTATTTGATACTGGATCGGATTATCAAAGTAACGGACATTTGAGAGTTCCCAAAGTCTAGAAGACTCGAATTCATTTAAATTAAAATCAATAACTGTTTCAATTTCGTTATTATTCTTAAAATTCTTTAAAAGTTCTTTTTCGATCCCTTTCTGTTTCACATATATTTTTTTCTTTCTAATTGTTGTTCATATCAAAACTCAATAACTCTTGCAAGCTATGTACTGGGGAATTAAGATTGCATTTAAAAAGTTACTTTGTTACCTAGCATTTTGTCAAAAATTATTGCTAAATTTCAATTTCGAACTTTTTTTTATATATAAGAGTCACTGAAATGAATTTTCTTGAAGGTGACCCTAATCAAATGCTTTACAATTTCAGTTTATAATAATATTTTTTCTGAATCAGTAATAAATGAAAAATATATGCTTTTATAAGTAGGAAAGTGATGGAGGGGGGGAGGCGAAATTTATATTTCCTAAAGCATTTAATTCAGGCCTGGTTTAGAGAAAATATTATATATATATATATATAATCCAAAAGGAACATTTTATATAGATTTCCATGACTTTTTTTTCGGATTCTCTAATGAAAGAAGGATTAAGTATTCTATTAAAAGACTCACAATCATTCTATTGTACAGATTTGCTCTAATACTTAGCAATATATTTGCTTAACTTTATTTATTTTGAAGAGTATAAAGGACTATTGACACTTTAATTACTATGATAAGAATTTTTCTATTAATAACAGTCGAAGTTTTATTGATTTTTATATATCAAATTGAAAATTATGAGGAAAAAATCGTTATTAAAATCATTTTACTTCCGAAAAGTTTTATTCCTTTTATTCCTTGATTTCCAATTTTTAAAAATTAAAATTAATGTTTGATACTGTTATAATTAATTGTTGGAAAATACCATCAACAATTAAATAATTTATAATCGTTGGAAAAGAACTACAATTGCAATAAATAATAAATGAATAAAATATCATGGTTAACATCTAGTATTACGTGTATATAGTACCTTTCATAAAATGAATTGCAAGTTAATATTGCTTTGTAATAGAATGAGAACCATAGTGAGAATTATCATTTATAAATGAATAAAATACTATTTATTTTAAATAGATATTTCTTGCAATTTTTCCTTATTCAACGCAATATAAAGCATATAAATATTGCGCTGTTTGAAAAAAGACATTATGTTTGCAGCAGAATTTTTTTTCTAACACTAAAACTTCTTTCCGAGTAAATATTTTACAAGTGTAGAAGTATTTAAATAATTTTTACAAGTCATTAATTTTTAGAAATAAATTTACAATTATTTTCGAAAAAAGTTAAGTTATTACTAAGATCTATATTTTTGAATTTAACTCTTATATTAATGGATTTAACTGTACTCTAATGTCCTTGATTGACAATATGATTAATATATTTTAGTTTTGAAATAACAGAAGCAGACTCACCTGCTGACTTCGAGATGACGCAGACGATAAAAAGTAAGACGGCGGTAGAGTTCCTCATTGCAGTCCTCTCATTCAAAATATTCCAAACGGAGGTAAAAACATGTCATCAATTCTTATAACAAATATGCGTATTTCGGCAATTAGTATAAAACGTTAACAATCAATGAAAAGAATACTGCAACATAACTGTTTTTAGATGAATTATTGACAGTAAAGATACCAAACTGGCGTAGTGAATACTCTTAACTAAAACAAGCTCACATCATTTTCAACCTTCATGAGACACTAGCGCCACACAGTAACGAAAATTGGAAATAAAAGTTTCATAGAATTCATATTTAATCTCGAAGCAGAGCGTGTAAAATATTTTCCTTTGTGAAACATTTTCAAACTGAAATGACCTGGTAAATACACGAAAAACACAAAAATTAAAATTATGAGAACCTTATGGAACATCCTTATTTTTTCCATCCTTTTCCCAACAATAATTAAATTGAAAATACAGAATGTGAAACCTGAATTCTGTAGATTCAGGGATGCAGGGGTAAATTAGAAATGACCTTGATGTTAAATAACAACTCAACTTACGAATAAATACTATCAGATGTGTATTATTTGTATGCACTCAATCAGGAATACTACACAAATGAATAGTATTACAAAGTATATGTCGTTACATAATTATAAAATCAGTAAATTAACATTCATAAATCATGAAAATAGATTCATCACACATTTTTGCTTCAAAGCATAAATAAAATTCAACAACAGAAATTGCTATATTTGTTGTTGTTGTTTTTGGTGAAATATCACTGCAATAGTTCATGTCAATTCTACAAAAAGGGCACCTCTGTCGATAAAATAAAAATAAACGCAACAATTGGTCATACCTTTTACAGAGAGAACGGCGGATGTTTGATCATGACCTTCGGAATTGGCAATTCTACAACTGTAGTTGCCATTGCTTTCGGCGTTTACCTTCGCGATCACCAGGTTGGACGTGTATTCATCGGTCTTGCGGACAGATATACCGCGGTCCAGAATTAGAGGTTGTCCACCTTTGAACCACGAAAATTCGAAGGGAGGATCTCCTTGCAGGACAATGCAGTGCACAGAGGCTCTCATGCCTACGTCTAATTCAGAAGGAAAGTGGATGGGACTGATTTTGGGCATATCTGTGGAAACGAAAGCAATTCATTCTATTCTTTTTGATGCAAACATTTGAACTCAATTTTTAAGAAATAAATAAAGGAAGTTCGGATTTTTTAAATAAAATTTCTCTTAGGAGTCTTAGGAGGAAATAGGAGTAAAAAAGAGGATAGGAGTAAATAGGATAGGATTTCTTTAGGAGGAAATAGGAGTAGAAATGTGATTCAAGGATGATATGTATATAAGCGTATCTATATTAAAATAAAAGCTATGCGTATAAATTTATAAAACATATTTAGATTGAGTTTTTGTCAGTATAATTTATTATTTATTCATGCAATATAACCAATGGTGGATACAGGTATTTTGCACTACTAAACATTGAATGTTATAAAGACCCTTTTTTTTAATGAATTTCTTCATTTATTTTCACGTTTTGATGCATTGCAAACATGCTGATAGTTTATTTTGGATGAAAATTATTTTAATTTTATCACTTTTGTAAACAAGTTTTGTTTATATTCATCTCTCTTGCAAATTGTCGAGCTTCTGGGTTATAACAGATGATCGCTGTTATTATTCAAGCAGATGTTAAAAATCAAGCATATTATTCAAGCAGATGATCGCTATAATTATTTGAATGGCTATATAAACGTAAGGGACTTGACTGATCAAACTTGATAAGGAATTAAAACCATCGCAATATTTTAAATGAATCGTAAATATTTTAATATTTCAATGCATTTCTATTTCTTTATAAATTTAAATATTAATGACCTATTCGAGGCCATCTGTTAAATTAATAGACCTTAAGCAGCTACCTAGTCTGCTTAGATAGAAACTCGATATTATTTACAACTTACAGGAAACTAATTATTTTTGAGAAAAAAGTTTATTCATAATTTCTTAGTTTCAAACGATAAAAATGCTTACATAAGTTGTTTGTATTTGTATTTATCCGCAGTGAATCAAATTTCAAAAACTTTATTTTGATATTTAAAAAAATTATAAAATGTATTAAAAAATTATATTATAAATTATAAAATATATAAAAAAATAATAAAAATATGAATGTGCAATCTTATGTAAGATTTGAATTTGAATAAAATCATTTTTCTATAACAATATCATATTTTTACAGGGTTTTTTTGTCTTATTTATAAAGCTATATATCATTAAAAATAAATTCAATAAATTTTATTTTGTCATAGTTCGGTATTAAATATTCTGTGAATAATTTTTGCTTAATTAATCTACATCTAATAAACAAATCGTTTCAGTAAAATATTACATTAAACAACAAAAATTTTCAAAATATAATCCATTTTAACTAAGCGCATTAGTTACTTATATATTAAAATAACAGAATTATGACGATGTGGGAGTGATCAAGATAAAGTACAATTTATTCTCTCTCCATAATTCTTGCTTGGTTCTTAACAGCTTGAATAAATATTTTTCATCTAGCTTTCGGAAAGAACTTTAGAATATTGAAATTTATATGGAAGTTTTTCCAAACTAAACTGATAATTATAATCTAAGAATAAAGTTTTAGCATATCAATCTTCCGGCAGTAAATTAAAATGTATTAAAAATTTAGCCGTTACTATTTATTGGACATAAAATAATATTCTTCATATATTACAAAGAAGAATAAATAGAACGTATTCGATCGAATTTACGACTTAATTCAAAAATTAGGAAGCCATTACTCGTTTTCGACTTTACAAAAAACGACTTAATGGGAAGTGCATTTTTATCATAAAAAGTAAACAAAAATAAAATTCACAAGGCTTTATTCTACATTAAAATTATTCAAAACAATAAGATAAAAAAAACATACCTGCGGTTATTGCGCTGATAGCTTGGAGAAGTAAGGCTATCAATGTAATAAGTATTCTCATACTTCAGATACTTAAAGTGTAGTCAATCCTACGTAATCTGAATTTCTTGATTAATAAGAGAAAATCAATAATATGAAAAAAGATACTCAAATATTTTGCATAATTATCCTAGTTTTCAATTCATTCAAGTCAAGAGAGCCAACTTATTAATATACTATGCATTACACTCCAAACAAACAAAATGGAGAATATAGACCGCTATTAGAGAAAGCAGATCAGGAAGGTTGAGCTCATTTCTGTTGCACATGGGGCACTAGCGCCACATAGTAACAAGAAATGAAACAAGAAGATGTCACACAACAAGAATTTACAAATTTTCAAAAGAAACAGTACAAAAAACATTTATGTACCCTTAAAATTTAACTTATTAACTTTCACATTTCTATCTACAAACATTCAGTTATCTTGAATGTTCGACAGATTAAGCGGATATTTAAAAAGTAAAATATTGGTACTATCAGCATAATGAATAAAATATAATATCTTAAATATATTTATAAATCAACCAGGACGAAAGGCATACCCATCTGGTAAAGAATATCGCAATAGCATATACTATACATTACACATAATCTTTTGTTGAAAAATAGAGATGTTGAAATTTGGTACCATTAAATGAATTCAAATCATTAATGTAACAACACGCAATAATATATTCATATTCCACTTCTTTACACGAATACAAACTTGAAATGAGCAACTTTAAGCATATGCTAATTATATGCCCAGGGTTATGTGAATACGAATCCAAAAATTATAATTACCATGCAGTCAAAATAAGCATCTTATGATTATTATATAGATAAGTAAAATATTTACCAATAAAGATAAAAATACATTTCTAATACATTTATCAATACATAATCAATTAAATAGATTTTTTCGGATCAATTTAATTTTGGAACAATACTGGACATTCGTACGATGAAAAATGAGAAATTTTACAAGGCAACTAAGACATTGATATTGAATGTTTCTTTTGAGAACTATGGAAACAAAAACATTAAAAAATATTAAAATACGTAGGATGTAGAATTTTCTTACATGCAAAAATAATTGTACAGCGATATAGAGTAAATTTTCTCAACACACACACTTGGAGCTCACATTTGTTTTTTCAGCGTAAAAAAACTTTTAATGTATGAAACAAAAAATTATTAATTCATAAATATGAAATAAGATCATGTCCGAAACATAATTATAAAGTATAACTCGTTTGTAACGCGGAAAATTATGGCTTTAAATCTTTATTTTCTTCATTTATCAATTTCTACTTTACTTCCTTATGCAAAGTAAAAAGATGAGAGAAATCATAATTTACGAACATTATTGTGAATCAAATTTTTAACAATTCAAAACATGGGAACACACAAACAAAATTGTTGTGAATAATAAAATAAACAATCAAGTTACGTTATGTCATGATTGAAAACAGGAGGCATATGAATATAAAAAAAATTTAATCAGAATATTTACAAGAAATATACAATAAAATTTAAAAAAAAACCATTAAAAATTGTTTTATTTCTATTTAAATTATTGATCAAATTTTTATTTAAAATAATATTTTTAAAAAAACCCCTCTTAATCTTGATAAAAATAAAGAACTTTCTTTTGACCTTTATAAACCTCTCTTAATGACCTTCTCAAATGGTTCAATGGAAAATATACTAATGCGTTTTCAAGTAAATTTTGCGAAATCGTATATTTTTGCCTTAGATATCATAAACAAGAATTTTCGGTCGATGATAATTAACAGTCGGAGAAAATTAAACGAAAACAAAAAAAAAAAAAAAAAAAAAAACCCACAACAGTAATTTATTTAGGGTGTGGGAACAAGATACGCATTTCCTCTATTATATTCTTTTATTGAATAATATATTTGTTTTTGGTTATCAATAGAAACACTACAGGAAATGTGTCCAAGATTTCAGTGATAATTTATAGTTTGAAATGTTTTTTAAAAGAATTTCATCATTTAATGAATATCACATGTAGGATAAATTCGAATAATTTCTGAAATAATGGCGCCCATGAAAGTTCAAACTTTGTGCTATTATTATACACGAACGATTTATCATACGTGCATTTCATTTCATTGTTTGCCGTAATGTTCAAAATGAAATACGTATTTTTTAATGGTGAATTTTTTTGTGTGTGTTTACCGATGAATTATCAGTAAAATAAATAATGTTTTGATAGTTTAACACGAAAATCATTTGATACGCGAAACAGAATCGAAAGGAGATGCAGCATGAAGGTTACAAAACAATACGTAACAATTTAAAATTTTCTTTGTAATATACTAATTTCATTTGAATGATGCATTCTCCACATACCCTTAATGAGCAAAACGGCGGAGTGCTCATCTTTCCCGGCCGCATTTAACACTCTGCAGGTATAGTTTCCATTGCTGTCCGACTCTAGCTTAGAGATTATCAAATTTGAAAGGAAATCGTCCTCGTATGTCCTGGTATGAATATTTCCTGAGGTTTCCACAGGAATATTGTCCTTAAGCCACGTGAAGTGAAATGGTGGATCACCATCAATCACAGAACATGCTATAGTCACTCTTTTACCAAAGGATAGATCGCCAGTAAAGTGAAAAGGGCGAATTTCGGGTTTTTTGGCTCCTGAAACAAAAGAAATTTTTTAAAGAAACAATTATCACAAAAATGTG
This sequence comes from Argiope argentata, assembly GCA_026289955.1. Lineage (NCBI taxonomy): Eukaryota > Metazoa > Arthropoda > Arachnida > Araneae > Araneidae > Argiope > Argiope argentata. The sequence goes on along the minus strand of JAOUZG010025032.1, from coordinate 202,295 downwards.
TCATAATTCCAATAGTTTTAGATAGATTTGAGGATTGAAATAACTATATGAATATAATTAAATTCATTGTAAAAGAACATAATTCAATTTTAAAAAAATAAGGAAATTTAAGGAGAGAAAAGCTATGAATAAGCCCTATTTACAAAATTATTTCCAAAATCTTTAACATGAATTGAAATCTCTAACTAATAAATGTATACTAAATTTCGCCAATTTAATATGTATTTGTCAAGTCCCACATTGTTTGAAAGAGGTAATATTATTTTATTGTTTTTTAGCGCAGGATTTGAATATTTGATGCACATATATGCAAAACCAGAAACATTAGAATTTTAACAAGTAAAAGAAATAGAAAGAGAATATTTTTCTGATAATCAAAAGTGTTAGGCATTAGCATTGTTAAGAGTAAATTTAATAGTTTATAACAGTCAACTGTTTTTTACATAAAATTTATTCTAAATTTCCTACTATAAAACATACTTTATTTGAATAAATAATAATTGTACTTCCATTTTTCTTTGAAAATTTAAGTTTTAATGCACTTTTTTGTCTGCTTAATTTCTTCTGCTTTTTTTAATAGTGGCAAGTAAAAAAGCTTAAGACTAAATAAATTAAATTTCAATAAGATTGAAAAAATGTAATCAGTATATCAGTCTATAGAATTATTTTTTATCTGAAAATATTATCTATAGTATAATTAATTACACAATTTTAAAATGAAATAAAGAAATAAGTTTCAACCAGAATTTATATATATATATATATATATATATATATATATATAATTCCATATCAAAAACAAAAACATCTTAAAATAACATTAAAAACTTTGTGAATAAGCAAAATACTAGTATTCTAAGTGATATCTGTTTGAAATTAAACCCCGTCGATTCATAAGCAAACATTTTTTTAACCAATAAAGAAATATTAGTATAATTTTTAAAAAAATCAACTCACCTTCACAAACGACGCTAACAAACACAAGAAGCATAATTGCTATGTTCATATTGGCAGGATACTTTTTCCACACTATTGCAAATAACAGAGGCGCTAATTTTTGAACTTTTTTCCCAGAAAAAAAAAGCTGTAAAATAAATGCATCAACTATTTTTGAACTTGTACATTAACGAATTTCAAGTGACAATGTGCTTTCCACAAATCCTGCTAGAGAACAGAGAGATATTAACTCTAGACACTTCTTGGAGGTTATTAATGAATTTTTGGTCAACAGGATACTAGCGCCACATAGGAGCAGAAAAAGAAAACAGAAGATGTAAAGCAGTTTTTGAATTTATAACGAAAATATTATGAGACTAATAAACACAACAGCAATAAAAAAAAACCTTTCGAGTCACGTTTTAAAAAATGAAATACGAATATTCAATATTAATAATGAATATTCGGAGATATTCATCGAATATTAATCGTAATGGAATACACGTTTAAAATGTCTTTTTATTTTTGGTTTTTACCAGCATATTCTGAATTCAAGTATAATAACTGATATAAAATAGATGTGTTTATAATAATTTGATTAAGACATGGTTTAATAACAATTCACATACGTATAGGATTTATCAAATTCTTAATTAATCGACGCAGTAAAATACAACATTTATTAAAAGTAACAATATACAGATTAAGGATTACAGCGCTATCCTTTAGTACTTCTTGATTATCATATACAAGGATTTTAAGGTGCCAAGAGCTATTATTTATAGCATATAGGAGACCTGACTACGTCTTGAGGTGACTGGTTGGATAATTTTTAAGCCAGAAACGAGAAATTTCAACATTGTTGCCTTTAAAAAAATGAGATGAAAAAGGTTCAACGTCGATATTTTAAAGATATCGAAATCTTTAAGTACTTTTTTCCCTTTTACATACAAATTAATGAATAGACATGGAATGTTTATTTGTGCGTTAATTTTATTTAGGTATACATCATTTCAAACAGTTGGATCTAAAACGAGATATAAAACTGTATTGGAAAGATTCTTAAAGGGAGTTTAAAAAATGACAATTAAAAAAGAATGACGAAATTAAAAATGATAGATGACACCAATAATCATGAAAAATCTGGGGAGAAAATGAAGTTCTTTCTAATTAAAAGGATATGTCTGAAACTTTGCAAATGAAATATTCATGACGGATCCTAGTTTTAAAAAAACGATTCAAAGAATATTTTAATTTAGCGATATGAACACCTTGAAATAGTTAATTTTTCTATACATAACAAAACAGCAAAAGATGTTCGCTGAAATTATGAATATTATTTCCCTGTAATCATACTTGAAACATGTTATATTTTATGTAGAAGAAAGATTTAAACATAATAGGGTAGTCTAGAGTAGATAAACGTTTCAGTCTGAAACTAAAAGAAGATTATTTTGGAACAAATTTCCTAGTTTCGGTTTTTTTTAATACATTTGATTGTAATTCTTTTTAAGTACTGTAAACAGAAACACCCTTCCCGTTTGTTTCCAAATAATTAAGAAAAGGATCATTGCAATACAGACATACATATTAATAAAGGCATACATTTTTAATTAGAGAATATTATATCGATTTATGGTATATTAAAAGAACAGTACCATCAACAAATAAAAGACAGCGCGCTATGAAAGGGAGGAACATATTTTTACGGGCTGAAACAATGAGGAGAATCCTTCAATAAGATTCACATGCCAGATTTAAAAAAAAGTACATTTAAATACGACTTTTAGAAATCCCTATGTTTCAAAAAATATAAACCTGACTAGTTGGTAATTTAAAGCGTTAGTTTTTCTCTTAGTTTATTTTCCACATTTATAACTGTTAATACAAGTGAAAGATAAAGCTTAATAACCAAATAATAATGAACCAAAATAAGCTTACACTTCTAAATTCATGACTATTTCAGAGCTGAAGGGTCATCATAACATAAAAATTCACAATTATTATTTTCTAGACACGTTACAGTTTAATTAATAATTCCAAAATTTGGGACCCTGTCGCAATAAGAATCGAGGGCAAATCCCACCTTTCATGAACAAAAACGCACAATGCTCGTCTGTCCCCGCGGCGTTGGTCACCCTGCAGGTATAGTTAGCGTTGCTGTCCGAGTCCAATTGAGCGATTATTAAGTTTGAGAAATGGTCATCGGTGTAGGTCCTACTGTGGGCATTTCCATCCAAGCTGATTTCTGCGCCGCTTCGGTACCACTCAAACCGGAGAGGGGGACCTCCGTCCATTAGAGGACGGGCCAGCATCACTCGCTTGCCAGCCCCAAGTTCTCCAGAAAAGTCCGGTTTCCTCGAACCTAGAAGGACATTATAACATTATTCTCAGAACATTCCCTTAGAAACTGCTTTAATATCACGCATTTTGAAGCCAGAATTTTCAAATTAAAAAGTATTAAAAAGCAGATAGATATTTATTTAGTCATTTAAATATATTTTAAATTAAGAATCTTTAAATTAACTTTTCTCAAAGGACTTGATATCACATGTACAATGTAAACAAGCAGAATTCTTTGGAATTGTAAAAATAAAAGAAGAGCATTAATCCAGACATAAGAACTAAATCATTTCAATGCTGTTCCAATGGTGAACGAAATTGGTATGAAAAATATATTAAGAAGTCTAATCCTATTAATAGAAATTTAACATTTTTTTTTATCGTCACAACTTTTTAAAACTAAGCAGTAATTTTTAAAACTAAATTCTAGGAATAATTTGCAGATTTTTTTTGAAGCAAATGCATAGCATTTTCAAACATTTCTCTGACGTAAATATTTTTGATAATAAATAAGTAAATAACTTTCTTAACCTAAATCTTATCCACATTCGGAAGCATCCTTTCCTTTTAATATAAAGATTTAAGAAACAGTAAAAACGATATTCAGAAACTTTTTAATACTAATTTCAATTATTAATTATACTTATTCTCTGATGTTTGATTTCATGTTACATTTTAAATAAATTAATTAACGGTTTTAAAATAACGGTATTATTTATTTGAATTATAAAACTGGCAAAGCAAAAGTTATTATATTTACGTTCTCATTTTTTTAAAGGAAACATTTTGCATCCCAAAACAGAACAAAATTATTACTGTGCAAAATTATAATTTATTCTAATATACATTGTTTTTTAAACATGCAACATGCTTATTTAATTTAAATAAATTAATAAGAATTGTTTTTTTTTTCTTTCTGGAATAAAAAATTAAATAAAAAAAGAAAACTCGAATGCATGCATATTCTCAAATTTAAAATTTGATATCGAATCAATTTGATATCGAAAGAGAATCAGTAAATATAATTGTCAAACTATTTTGATTTCTTCCAAGATAGTTACTTTGTATTTTAAAATGTTCCCATGCATAGATCCTCGAATTGGTTTATAGTGTACGAGTGTTTTAATTTCCAATTTTCATGTTAAAATATAACAATTTGCACAATAATGGTACTATGTAACTTCAAATGAATTTTTTACATATGAGCTGGTTGCTATAGTTATTTCAATGGAATGATACTGCCTGATCATATGGCTATAATATCATAAATAGTAGCTCTTTTTTTTATTAATTAAGTTAAAATTTCCTATCATTAAATACATGAAATTCTAATACAAATAGAGATTTTGAAAAAGGTACTCACTTGCAGATATTGAAACAGCACTGATGACGAGCAATAGCACAGTTGCAGACTTCATAACAGAAATAATCTCTCTGGCGCGCTTCTTGAAGATATAATAATGGTAGCGCACTTCTTGAAAAAGCAACAACAAAACGTTCTGTGTAGCTAGTAGTCGTTGCACATGCGGATACTCAACTAAATAACATCAATATGCTGTGTAAAAAAGCAGATTGTTTCCCAATTATTTAGCCACCAGAAAGAAACACTCTACCATTTCAGACAACGTGAAGGATTAGCGCCACACAGAAACAGAAATGAAAATGAAAAGTTTTAAAAATTCTGCTGTTAATCTCGAAACCGAGCACTTATATTTGTATATCAGCTTGATGAAATCTTAAACCACGGTTAATCAGCAGCATTCTGTTGCTTAGTCATTTGGTGCAAATAATATATACATATATTCTAGTAAACAATTGAAAACTATTTTAGATATCGTACATCGAATAAACTAACAAGTGAAACAATAGTCATAATGGTAAAACTGATAATTGGTAACTTAAAAATAGCTCTCGTTTGTTAATAAAACACACACACACAATCAAATTTGCAAATTTCAAAATACTAAAGAAGAGGCAATTAAATTAAATTATGCATTAAATCGATTCAAGCTGTTAAAATAAGATTCGGTATAAACAAAAAAACATCCAAATATTTAATTCATACTATCATATAAATGAGTTATCTGAATTGCTATAAATTTTAATCATTTTAAACCGGATGTGCATAAACAAATGATTTTTATTCATGATCCTTTTTGTTTTGATGGACGTATGGAGTAACTAAAAATTCGGATCATAAAACGCTTGATTATATTTCATACACGGATCCTTTGACAATACGTTTTTTCTTACGCTGGAAATTTTTTTCTAATAATCGTTTTGCATCTTACTCATGGTAAGAATAGGCATCGATAAGTAAGGACAATACGATTTATCGACTATCGACTGAATGAGGACTTATGGACTGTTGATACATAGAGAAAAGGCAAAGCCCCTGCCTATCGTGCACAATTACAACTACTGCACATTTTTCATTTGTTGTTAAAATAAGAAACATACATCTAATAACCATATGAATATATGCTATTAATGTATGAAATTTCTTTACAAATTTCTGCTTGGCAAAAGATTTGAATGCAAGTGAGGTTGAAGAACTTCTTTCTCCAAATCATTCCATTCTTATGTTTCTAGAAAATGGGCACTTAGCAAAACAAAGGTATAGTTTTTAGGCATAGATAAATATATTCTAAATATTATTATAATAACAATAGATTTATTGCACAGAAAAAAAGAAAGAATTTCTGAGAAAAACCTACATTCTTCTGGTTCATCTCTGATAAATTTTCGTTTTACCCAAATTCATTCCAACATGTAAATTGTTTAATGCTGTAACATATTTCAAACAGATCAAAACAAAAAAATTTACAGAATAATAACGCATTTTTTAAAAAAATTATGTAACACCTTCTGTTTTTTGTGCGAGTCAATTAATAGAACAACATATATTTCGCTGGTTAGATAAAATAGGATTTAACTCTTTTTTTTTTTCAGAAAAAAAGTGCCTTTTTATAATAATAGCAATTAATATTAATCATGAAGTTGTCAGTGTAATAGAGAATTCGCATCCACATTTTACATTTTAAGACATTTGGTAGGAAAAAAACTTTCTTGTTTTATAGTGAAATAAAGGCCGACATTTAATGTTGCCATCTTTACACAAAACAGAAATTTTACATATGCTTACAGAAAACAGAAACCTTACATATGCTTACAGAAAACTTACAGAAAACAGAAACTTACATATGCTTGATGGTAACAGACCATAGAGGTTGCATAAAGTCATACCTTTGACAGATAACACAGCTGATTTCTCGTCACGACCTTCAGAATTGGTAACTCTGCAAGAATAGTTGCCATTGCTTGTAGCATCTACCTTAGAGATAACCAAATTGGAATCGTAATCATCGAATTTTCGAACAGAGATTCCCCGGTCGTCTCGGAGAGGTTGCCCATCTTTGAACCACGAGAATTCGAATGGAGGATCCCCATGCATAACAATACAGTGCACAGAGGCTCTCATCCCCGTATCCAGTTCACTTGGGAAATGGAACGGGCTAACTTTAGGAGCATCTGCAGAAAGGAAAGCATGCGTTTCCTTACATTTATGTCTTAAACATATATGTGAACATTTCTGTTTGAATTATAGAGAAATTTATTCTTATATAAGGTGGTTTCATGAATGATCATTGAAGCAATAGAAACATTCAAACATATTCGAAATTTCCGAGAGTTTCCGTGTCTAAGTTGTAAAAAAATAGTTACGCAAATTTGCTGCTCCTGCTCTTTTAATATTTAATATTATCATTCTACAAATAAAATTTTCGAAATGATATTTAAAAAAGTCATTGTTTTTAAGAATGTAGAAATATTTTTCATATAAAATTCACAATTATAGAAAATAGTATAAATTTCATTAAAAAAGTCATAATTAAATTTTATAAATTAAAGGGTATATTAGTACGAACCGAGTATATCTTGTTTTTATTTTAACAAACTTGTCAGAGTGTATTACCATGAACATGATATAGAATAAATTCCGTAATAAAAAATAGTTCCGATACTCATCTAATAATATAATATTTTAAACACATATAAGGATAGAAATAATACTTTCCTTTTCTATCCAAATAAAACTTTTAATCCAATTTCACACTGGCAGAAAACATGCAGGATATTAGAATAGAGCTTTTATGCAAATGCACCACTTTCCCTTAAACTAACAATATCAATTTTTATTTTTATATCATTGATGTTTATAAATCTATTACTGAAAATTAAATGGATATAATATTTCCAAAGTACTTATCTCGTTACATTCTACCGATGAGACAATCAAGCAACAAACACTGACTAGTCACAATATTTATTAAATAAAGCATTTTTGGACGTTCCCAAAATTTTTAGTCTTGCACTTATATGAAGTACAAATTGTTAGTAACATTAAAAAATAAAGCAGATCTTTAAGTTTTTAAAACAATAGATATTGCAAAATGAATTTTCTCTTTCCACATTTTTCATTACAACATACAAAAGAGAATTAAATTGTAGAATATATTGCATTCGATTTCTCAATAATAAATTCGATTACATTCAATGTTGTCATATTAGTTATGACATGTTTAAAGTCGGTATTGATCAAAATACACAGTGTTACTGTAATACAAGAAACGCTTATGCTTTTTAATGTATACTTCGGGAAATTCGGAGCGATTTTATTTTATTCTACAACATATAGATTCAGGGCGAATGAAAATGAACTAAAAGCAATTAATTTTTACAAGCTTCACATTGACATAACTACATCTTTGATTCACGTAATAATCACATCAATATATAAATTCTACATACCTCCGAAGACTTCTTTCAGAATCAAGACAAGCGCAGTCAAAACATAGAAGAACATCATTGCAAAGAAAAAATTTCCGCTTTGCCAACATTAACCTTTGCAGCGCCCTTTATTTTTAGATTCACGTGAAAAAGAAAATTTTCATAAACATAAATACTAATAAGATAAAGGATGAAATATTATGAGATACACACAAGTGGACAAACAAAATGGTGTGGTTGTATTACGAATGAGCATAGAGTGCGCAAAGCTTGCTCCATCTCGTATCAACATGAGGCACTAGCGCCACATAGTAACAAGAAATGTAAAAAGAAGATGTGTTCGGAAAATGTCCTTATTTTCTGGAAATAATAAAAAAGGTGATATATAGAGTGCATACAGGTTCCAGTAAAATAATACAAACATTATATTTTTAATGTATATTTTCGTTTCATACTACTGTCCATAACTGAAAATATCCAAATAATCTAATATGGAGTGATTTTCAAAATAATCAGTCTGACGAAAACACAGCGTTTTATCTCGCATAGTTTCAGCATACAAAAAATAGCAGAACCCATTTTTTTACATAGTTATAAAAATCCGCAATATGTTCCTAGATTTAACTTAAATTTCTTTTCGTTTGATACATATAAATAATTAGAAAAACATTATAGTGTCCTAATACGTTGTAAAATGCAGAAATTAAAAAAAATATTTTCGTTATAATTTAGATAATTTTTAAAATAACTGAAGTAAATGATTTTTATTTAAACACTTGAATATATTAATAAAATAATTAAAATAATATGCAAGAAAAGAACAGACATATTCGCACAAACACTTGAAATTTCAACTAATACAAATAATTTGATTCCATGTAGTAATGTTACTTATGTACACATAGTATTTTACATACATCGAAAAATTCTAAAAAAAGTGACAAAATTAAAATTGGCAGCTTATCAATTTAAAGTTTGTTTCCAAAAGATAAAAAATTCCAATAGAATTGTGTAACTATGCGTGTAAAAACAGCTTTTAACGTTACAAATCATATGGTGAGATTAAACAGCATTTGTAGAACATATATTATTCCAAATGAATGTCGAAGACTTACTAACTGACAAATTTTTCAAATTAAAAGTAAAGTTTACTACAAACAAAATTTTGCAGTTGGTTCTGTTGGAGCATCTTTCTATTTCACGGTCAAATATAATTATTTACGTTTGAAAACAATTACCAAAAAAAATTACAAAGCTAAAATTTCTTCAAAATGTAGTTATAATTCAAGATCCTGACATAAACAAAATTTAATAGTAAGTACATAATATTAAGCAAAATGCACAAGTGTACTCAATATAAAATAAAATATACACTTATAAACTTTGGCTTAGGACTGATTTGTAAAAAAAAAAAATCTGTGATGAAAATATTTTACTAAAGAAATAATTTTTTTAACATAATCAAGAAGGAGTCAAGATCTCAGAAAATATTAAATATTACCATTGAAAATACTCTGAACATGCACGGCAATGATGAGCATAAAAAATCGTTATACCACTTCTTAAGTACATCTCAAATGATTACTGAAAATAAATAAAAATTGGAATAGAAAATTTCAATTCTGAGAAAAAAAAAGTTTATTATGCAATTTCAGTCACTGACCGTACCATGGTCTTTACTTTATATCGAGTACATTTACTATATGATCACGTCATTTTTTAAATTGTTAATACTTCATAGATTTCTTTTTGTAACATTTGAATTATTAAAGATTTTATATCGACATAAATAAATTGTTTCATTTTCATATAAAAGGAAAACAATCCTTCTCCAAAAAATGAAAAGAAAATTGTTCTTGTATTAATGTGAAATCAAATATAAATGAACTAACTTATAATCGTGAAAAAATACTGTTCGAAGGTGCATAAATGACCTATAAACGTACAAAAATAATAATAAATATAAATACTACTCAACGAATAAATATAAATACTATTCGTACAAAACACTTATTTGTAATACTTACTGTTTATATTAAACCAAAAGGTTGGCATCAAATTTAAACTGGCCGCATGTTTAACGAACTAGACAATTCGAAGTTGCAGACAAATTCTTTAAATTCAAATAAAAAAATTTAAAACTCACGTACAGTTTCTTCCATGAGTTGCTCTAAATATTGTAATAATTTTTGATCAGAATTTTTGTGTCGTTTTACACTAAAGAAAAAATGAAACCTACTCTCCAGAAGTAATGCTGCGGAGTGTTCATCCTTCCCCACTGCATTTGACACCCTGCAAGTATAATTTCCATTGCTATCCGAATCCAGCTTCGATATTATTAAATAGGACTGGAAATCACCCTCGTATGCTTTGGTGAGGATATTTCCAGAGGAAGTCACCAGAACACCGTCCTTAAGCCATGCGAATTCGAAAGGGGAGTCGCCGTCAATCACAGAACAACGACGGTCACTCGCTTGCCCAAGGACAGATCGCCAGTGAAATGAAAAGGGAGAATGTCGGGGCTCTTAGCACCTGAAAAAGTACCGCAGAATAGAAGGTCGTCAGACTCGCGGAGTCGAGCATTATGTAGATTGCGTACAATTGAAGACACGGATTGGACGTAATTACGCTATTGGGGTTCAATTCCAAAAACAACAACAACATTTTAAAATAATTTATTCTTTTAAAAGCACCGTAAAAGAAATTAAAATGCCGCGTGTTCCCATAACTGGCTGTTGAATTGGTATAACTCTCTCTTTTGTAGAAGTTAGTTTAATATTCCATTCCAACGACAGGCCGTCTCAGACATTTTAAAAACACTGAATTCAACATCCAGGAACGGTAGTTCGATCCCAAGTGCATTATTACATATAATTAATATTCTTAAATAATGGTAGGACAACTAAAACTGATAAAACTACAAAAGTATAACAAGAAAAGTATATCTCAAAAAGAACTAGTATTAAAGCATGGAATAAATATATTTCTTTCATTGTTTTTAAACTGTGCTTATTAAAAAAAGCCACCTCAAAACTTATAGAAGTGAAAAGAGTATAAAAACTAACTATTCTAACTTTTATTGCAACTCTACAATATCAGTGATTCCGGCAAAGAGGTAGACAGAAAGTATAGGTAAAAAAAATTTGTAATTCAAAATAACAAACATAATGAAAAGAATCACGTTTTTATTAACTTCTTTGTAGTTTTATTTTTTGGGTGGAAAGGACAGTAAAATTAATAATCTTGCGGAATAATATAGAAAAATAACAAAAAATTATAATAATTTTGAGCGTTATAAATTTTAGAATATTAACACTGTACTTCACATTTTGAAAATTCGACAAAAAAAATTATGCCTTTAATATCGAATGTTTATTTAAAAGCACGATGATAAAAATGAAAATCTACTTCACTCTGTGTTATGAATTAAATTTTAGATCGAAAATATTTAAACATTAGAATAACAGAATTAAAATTTAATTCCTGAAATAAAGTTTCTTGAAATGTACATCACTGATACGCTTCAGAAATTGAAAAATAAATGAATAAATGGAATATTTTTAGGATCATAAACATAGTATAGTAATATTATAAGAAAATGTATCTTGTTTTCTATATTGATATTGAATCTTCAAAGAAACTTAACTGGCAAAGAATGCTTCTAACTTTAGAACACTCATTTGATACTTCGTAATTTAATACAATAGGCATAAGATTACATGTAATAAGAACATAAACAATAATTTATTTTAAAGGCAAAAATTCTGACTCACCTTCGGTTCAAAGAATGCCAAACAGCATAAATAGAAGTATAGCAGAATCCATGATTCTTTGATGCTACTTATCGGTAATTTAAAAAAGAATCATATAAAATAATATTTTCACAAAACTTGTAAAAATAGAAAAAAAGGGTTTTATTGTTTTCAAATTTCTGCATGAATATAATGAAGAGTAAAAGGTGCCATTCTGTGTCTGCAAAATATCCTCCATAATGAACTAACTTCGAATCACTCCGTCGGGGCTATTAGTGAATTTTCTGCCAATAACGGGATACTATTGCCACATAGGTGCAGAAAACCAAAAGAAAAAAAAGTGAGAACGTTTTCTTATTTCGGACATTAATTTTTATATTCATACTTAGAATAATTAATAAAAAATAAAAATAATCATGATAACAAAATTGTCATTTTAAATTTTTTAAAAAAAATGTAAATTAATTTGAATAAAACATTACAAGCAATTCAAAAACATTTCGAATTACTATGTAACTTAACTTCACATACGAACATAAAAATTTCCCAAATTTTCCTGTTGTATGCAGAATTATTCCGAAGTCGCATAGATCAATACAAATGGTCACGCTCAAAGATATTTTCACAATAACAGAAAAAAAAGGATAGTGGTTTACAATTTGGTATATGGAAATTATTATTAAATGTAAAACAAAATATTCGAATATATGAATATAAAATATTATTCCAGAAACAACACAAAAAATTCAAGTTTTTTCCTAATATCATACCTTAGTTTATCGTCTTATTTTGTAATAATTTTATTTTACGTTTATCTTTTTTAATGAATGTTCTTCATTACTAAAGCAGTAAAGCAGAGGGGGCCCCAAATAAGTTTTGCCCAACTGGGGCCTTGCAAGTAGAGAAACTGACTTAGATTTGAATTTTTGCAAGTGATCGTGTTAATTATCAGCCTGCGGAAAAATATGTATGGATTATATCCACTTTATAAAAAAATTAGTTTTCCGTTATAATTATTTACATCGTGTACATTATATAGGCAACTAAGAAAACTCGAAAATTTTTCCATGCCATTAATTTTCGAAACCATTAATTTTTCTAATATTCAATGCATTTAGCAATGATATGAACTGATCATGAGATATAAAATTGGAATAGTAGCTTAAAATAATATTTCTGGAAACAAAGTCATGATGATCCGTTTATTCAATCTACGAGTAATCCACGGATGAAATTTGATACGTAATCTTTACACAAAATATTCAAACGGAATCTAACTGTCTAGCTATTCAAATACAAGTTACTCGATAATTCCAAAATGCAACAAGTTAAATTGACAAAATTTGTTTCACAGATTTATCGTTTAAATCTTAGAACAAAATCAGACTAGGGATTGACCATCTGTACTTTCGCAAATGCAATAATGGAAAAGCCCAATTACTTTTTGAAAAATGGAATTTGGTATGTAATCATGTGACAAATATTGCAGTTATGTTTCAAATTTTAGTCCCTTTTGGTTAGAAAAGTAGCATCATAATAAATATATATTCATTTTTCTGTTTCCTTTCTATGAACCACAGGCCAACTATTAATCATAAAACCTCGTGCGTTCGATTCAATAAAAATCCAAGATACAAGCCAATTTTACCAAATATTCTGAAGAATTGTTTGGTAATTTTCATAAGACAATAATATGAAATTGATAAAGAACTAGTGCAAAATACCAATTTTCTTTACTTCACCAAGAGACACACAGTTCTCATGTGGGGGACTTTATAACAGAAATCCCCATTTGATTCCTCGTGGTATTTATCCATAGCCTTAATCAAGTTGCATAATTTTGTGCAGGAAGAGAAAGACAATACTTTTATGAAGGAGTAGGCGAATAAGTCCAGGAAAGAATTATTCCCGCTTTCTTTCTTTACTTTTTAACTGTGTTTATTTTGTAATACAAGATGAAAAGGCCATGAGATGAGTTGTTGCAAATTCGCTTTATTGATTACCTGCACCAAACAGGTGGGCGGCATGACATGAAACGCAAAGAGAAGTTCTTTGCATGGTACTTTTATGCAATAATGTTGTCTGGACACTGTCTGAGAGTTCAATTGTTCAATTACATTCCGATGGATAATTTTGCTCAAATACGTCATAGCGTCGAAACTAGAGCTCATAGAGTTCTCACTTTACACTTAAATTTTTTTTTAAATTTATTTCATAAACATTTTAACTAAGAATTTTTGTTTGAACACAAACATTATCAGAAACGGTTTTCCCATTAATTTGTATTTGAACATTTCACCAAACATTAAAAATAAATGGATTTCTGAATACTATTAACTTTTCATAATCGAATTATTGGAGCATGATTTTTACATATCATATGTTATAATCCACTGAATCTTCATATTCAGCTTGTAAAAGTAAATCATTAACATTGCAACGATAGCACAATGATTTTTAATTATATGAAATATAATAATGTTAAATTTTTCAATTTACAGTCATTCAAATGATTGTAATCAATCCATAGTAAAATTTCTCTTAGAAATGAAAATAAATAAAAGGAGATTAAAAAAATGCAATTGAAAATATACAATTATTATCAAATTAAGTTCAAGTATTCATGATAAACAAAAAAAAATTATAAAAATAAGCATTATCGTAGAATTTAATGTTTGTGAAATAATTTTCAAAGAGCTTTATTTTGTTGTTCACAATCATCCCATCCACAAAGTCTCAATTCATGTGAGTATTTCAAAAATTATCAGCATTTTCAAATATGCAAAATAGATTTAACAAAATGCTAATAATAAGTTGATAGATATGTAATATACAATTTTTTTCATTAAAAAACAATATTTTTTTTAAAAAAATGCGAAAATGAAAAAAAATATATAAAGGTTCCAATAATGGAAGTATAAGTGTATGTTTACTTATACTTCTGGAAAGTAGAAATTTAATGGAAATTTTATCCGTTAGAAAATCCATTAGCGGAAATTTTCGTAGCGAAAGAAATTTGAGTGAAATAGTTAAAATTGGTGCATAATTTTTTAAGTTCATCTCGTTATAGGTTACAAATGCATACAAACCAATTTACAATTTTTTCGTAAACATTGACTATGGATATGAGAAAAATGCATTCAATTATTTGATTAAAAATAGTATTGACACAGCAATTACGTTAAGAAAGATATTTTCCAGTTTCTCAACATTCACCCCCCCACCTCCATAAAAAAACAAATAATAAATGAAAACTTAGCGAGAAATAAAATAAAACATTTTACAAACTGGCTAATTTTTTACAAATAATAATGGAATAATTGAAATATTATAGAAAATAATATCCAAGGTAAACAGATCCAAACACAAATTTTGTTCAAATATATTCTTGTAAATTGTTGGCTTAGAAACTAACAGAATTCTATGATATTTTATTCAGATTTATTTCTAATTAATAGAAAATATAAAAAATTACTTCAAATTGTGACTTATGACGCATGAAATGACTCAATTATTGTGTTCAAAATGATTGAATGTATATAATTATTCTTTTCTACTAACTAATAATTTTAATAGTGGATTTTTCACGTTATTAAAATAGATAAAAAAAATTTGATCTCTATTTCATGGCTTACAATATTCGTTTCATAAAGTTCTTGATGTCAGCATTCAGTGGCTGGCAGTGAAATGATGCCTTCAACTTAGAGCATTAAAAACACGATCTTTGAAATTCTACAAAAATGACAGCATTGATATATGCTTGATTTTCATATAAAAAATTCTGAACATTATTCCAATTTTATTTTCTATACATTTTTAAATCAATAAAGAAGCATACCTTTTACGGATAATAATGTAAACTTTTCGTCGAATCCTTTTGAATTAGAAGCTCGGCAAGTATAGTTGCCATTGCTATCGGCATCGATTTGTGAAATAACCAGGTTGGATGTGAAATCATCTATTTTTCTGATAGAAACAGAATGTGTTTCCCTTATTTTTTGTCCGTTTTTGAACCAAGTAAATTCAGATGGTGGGTCTCCGTAATTTACGACGCAGACTATAGAAGTTCGCATCCCTAAATCTAGATCAGCGGGAAAATGGAAAGGACTGATCCTTGGAACTCCATTATCTAAAAACACGAAAGAATTCATAAAACAAAAAGCTATATTAATTTCTAATTATTGAAAAGAATTATATGTGCTCAAAAATTGAAGGTTAAATAATCAAATATCAAATTAAAATGATTTGGTGCGTTTTTAATTTGTATGAAAATAATATTACTTTGAAAATAGGGATAATGCCCATTTTCAATTTCATTTAATTAATTATTTAACATCTTTAGGAAAAGGTTATCTTTATTTGCTTATATTGCACGTAACAATACAGGAAATGATATTTAATTAAAAATTTGCCATTATAAAATTTAAGAATATGCCATTATTTTATAAAGCATTGATACAATACATATCGCGCAGAAGTGCATAATTAAGCATTATAAAAATGCTGAATATTTTCCTTGCACTGCATTGTCTTCTAAATAATAGAAAGTAAATTTAAAGAGAAAAATATTTATTCAAATATTCTCTACGATATTTAAAAAAAAAAAAGACATTTGGAATCAATTTTATCAAATCATTGAGGAAAATTACGCTCAAATTAATCTTATCATAATAATTTTGAATAAACAGAAAAAGTAAATAATTATGCTTACTTGCAGAAGAAAATTTTGAAATGAGTACGAGTAGAATGACACAATTCAGAGAATTCGACATCTTAATATAGTTGTGTTGCCTGATTCTGACTGCAACGGTATACTTTATACTCTGTTATTAATAGAACACAAACAGTTTATAGTACAATAGATATAAATTATTCAAAAATTGTGCTCATTCTATATGTGAGCATGATTTGTGCAGGAGAGGAATAATCACGGAACTGGAACAAAATGTCTGACAACCTTAAAGCCTTTTCAGCATCATAGTATGGAAAATATCAACCATGGATTACTAGCGCCACATAGGGACTGAAAATATAAATAGAAGTTTTCTACCCAGAGATTATATTTAAAAGTGTTTTTTAGAACATTAATATTTTTGCAAAAGTTGGAAGAAGAATATCCTGAAAAAGAAATATTTTTATGCTTTTCGTTTAAAGATATCTGACAAATACTAATGCAAGGTCAATTCGTAAAAATATATAACGTTAAAAAGACATCTTGGTTAAAAAGACATGTTGGTTAAAAAGACAAATCTTAATAAACTATTATAAATCGATTTATTGTTTTACAATAAATTCCCATAAGCAGTTTGCAAGAATAATTATTAAAGTATGAAATAACTAAAAATAAATTTTCTACGCATTTTTTTGAACGTCATAGAGACATTCTAAAAACGCTGCTATTTAATAAAAGAACATGAAAGATATTGTACTTTCATAACTCTTTATGAATTTTCATAAAAAAAATTTCTAAAATCACAAAAAATATTAAAAAGATAGAATTTAGTTTTCTCTCAAGAATAAAGTGCTTTATCTTCTATATTCACAAAAGAGCATGTGATGATTTAAAAAAAATTTCAAACATTTTGTTTCATTAGGGAAACTAAATATATACAATACAATATAAACTATAATGTCGTCCGTATAAGGATTGCTTATAACAAAAGAGTATCATATCTTATATATGCAAAGACCGATATTTCTTTGTACTACAAAGAACACAAATTCGTAACAAAGCACTTTATTTCAATAAAGGTTTTAGAGTAAGATATTTGTTTTTAATTTCAACTCTATACATCCCACTCGTGCGTACAGAACTTAATAGAACAAAGTGAAATGTCTGTATTTTCTTTTTAGACCACATATTATTGAATCATTCATAATAAATGCAACGAAATACAAGTTAAAAATATAATACAAATATAGTGAAAGAATTTCAACAACATTTACCAAGAAAAGAACTCTATTTCATTTGAATTTTTTAAAAAAAATGTCTATGAATTATTAAGTTTCTGTGCCAAACTGTAATTTGAATTTATGTTTGTATAATACATTAAATTGACGATAAAACCTTCAAATGAACTTTGACTTTTTGAATATATGCATTTTAAAAATCAGTATTGATGAATATCGTGACAATGAGCTCTCAAAAAAAAATGAATAAACTGATACCTTTCACCGATAGTAGAGCCGACTTCTCGTCGGTCCCATCGGAGTTGGCCACTCTGCAGGTGTAATTGCCGTTGCTGTCGGCATCCACTTTCGCAATGACTAGATTGGAATCGTACTCGTCCGTTTTTCGGAAAGATATTTCGCGCCTATTTTCCAGCGGCTGTCCGTCCTTTAACCACGTGAACTCGAGCGGACCGTCGCCGTGAATGACGGAACAATGAACGGAAACCCTCATTCCGATGTCCAGCTCACCGGAGAAGTGGAAAGGGTTTATTTTCGGAGCAGTGGATTCTAAGAGTACGGAAAATTTAATATCAAATTTACCCAAAGGAAAAGAAAATGCATGGCAGGAAGCATATTTAAAATACATAAGTATTAAATGCAATTCATTTTTTCCCTACTCAATGTTTGCAAAAATATATTTAAAAAAATTACAAACGATTTCAAATATTTTATATTTAAAAACATTTTTAAAATATAATATATTTGAAGAAAAAAAATACAAACGTTTCTTTCAAATATATTATGTTTTAAAAAAGAGTAAAATTGACTAATCCTTATGCATTAGTTTATCTGTTTTGAATTGAATATTTTTTTTAAATAATTAAGCATTATATTAGCTTCTAAGGGAAAATTAGAATATCATTTGTTTTAAGTTTTTTCCCCATTAATAAAAATTAGGTAAATTAACTGCATTTTCAATAAACCCCATGGTAGATGAATTGAGTTGTGTTTCGATAATAGTTATAATTCTAATCAATCTTAAATAACAAATCGCCTCTTGAAAAGAAAAATATGTCTCATAACCTAAAGTACTAAGTAAATGCAAAAAACGCGAAAGTTAATGGCAGCCTAAATTTGAAAATAATCCATAAAATATACTATAATTATGCAGAATTTAATAGGAATGCACAAATTATGTATCCTATTTCAACATTTTATGTCAAAACGTTAAAAAAGAAACAGAAAGAAAATTTGATGCAAAAAACACGAATTTACATTAACGTTTTTATGAATTAATAAACTTGAAAACAAAATCTGATTAAGTATTTCTATTTAAAATGACAGGTAATCTCACAAATTTAATTCAGCAAACTTATAAAACTTTAACTTAGTTCAGTGGATATCATCTGCTTCAAAATCAAAAGTTATTTATAAGAATATACATGTATTAATGCATTAATTTAAATGACTTGATTATGTTATTCGTAAGTATTATACTTGACTTTCAGACTATATGCAAACTTTATATAAAAAAACTTTTTAAATTTTTTTAATTACTATTGCAATTTTAAGAAATATGCATAATTTAATTTTACTCAAACACCGTGCAAGTACATTCTCTTTATGATTACTGGTTTATAATTACATATATAAGTATTATTATTATAAATACATGAATAGAAACAAAGTCAAAATGGACTTTAGTATGATATTGAATTCTTCATATATAAATATAATATAAAAATATTTAAATAAATAGTGATTAATTTTTAAATACAATCAGTCTTATGGGAAGGACAGCAGAAAAATTGTATGAAATAAAAAGATAATAATAATCTCACAAGATGTCTTTAAATATTATAAAATACATAATTAAATAAAAGTAAACAAAGAACTTAAATACAATTTTCAAAAAGGAAAGGCTACTTACCAGCAATAGAAGCTAGCGTACTGAGCAGTATCAGCACAACAGAATTTTTTATTAACGCCATCTTCATTAAAAGAAGTCCCTTTCTCGCAATTCAATTATAAACTCGTAAGTTGAGATTCAATCAGTAAAGAAAACAAATATAAAAATCCTTGAATTCTGTAAATAAAATCTAATACGAGACGCAGTAATGACAGAAAAGGGAGTGAATTACAGTAAAAGTCAGCAAGCCTGAATATCTGTTCTTGCCATACAGACAACAATATTCTGAGATAGCTTTCCACAGCATGGATCACTAGCGCCACACAGGGGTAGAAAATGCAAAGATAAGTTGTTTCACAGTATTCAGTTATAATTATTGCATTAATAAATTTTTCGAATTGAACAGAAATTATAGCTAAAGTATAAGCTTACTCCAAACACTTTATATCTTGAAAAGTTAAAATCATCGGATGAACATTTACGTGTCCCTTCATTTCTCATTCGATAAGTGTAACAAAAAGAATTTCTGTGAAAAATGAGAAAATGGAACAACCGGGAAGATTTCATTTAATTTTCTGCCCAATATTAACTTAATGAAATCTATACAAAATACATATCTATCAAAAATAAAACATTTATTATATATAGCGTGCATCAATGAGAATTTTATATTGGATATGTTACGTTTTCTTAAAAAATTACGCATAGAAATTTTTTTTATCAAATTAATTATGATATAACTTCGGATTATGAAACGTCAATCATTAGCTTTGTTTAATAAGGATTATTTGGCAAAGCAAAAAAATTTTAATCCTCCTCAAACGTATAAAGTTCCCCTAAAGATGGATAAAAATAATTATAACACACTAAGTTATTAAATACTTCTTCAAACATTTATAATAAAAACATTAGAAACATTATAATAAAATAAATCAGTATCAAAATTAGAGACAATAATGAAAAATAAATGTTTACAAAGGAATTTCAAAAGCAAATCAATTAGAAATAATTGAGAGTATAATAAAAAATATAATTTAATCATTTACATAAAAGATGCCCTTTCTAGCAGGCAAATGTATTAATCATCAGCTGAATATAGTAGCTGAAATGAGTACTTCCAAATTGAAACTGCCTTTTAATATATTCAGATTATAAAATGTTATATTAATTGACGGAACTTTAAAAGACATTTTTAAATTAAAAATTTCATTTTTCATTAAAAAAACCGTATTACAGAAAACAAGGACATTAAAACATAGAAAGCTACAGAAGTACTTTACGTTCTAGTAATCTAATGTATATAAAATACAGATTTAGAAGTAAAGTTTGATTCTTTGCAATAAAAGAATTTACCACAAGAGAATATTGATTTAGAGATCAGAACATATATTATTCATGAATAGAAAGTGATACAATTTTTTCCTCCTTTGCGACAACTCATTTACTTGAACATTTTTAGAGTAACATTCAGTAAACTGTGATAATATGTGGAAATGTCTTGATAAATATGCAATTCAAACTGTTTTTTGTAAACCCTTCTTTCTGAAATGCATAAATTTACTTACATAAATTACGTATATTAAAAAAAATCTGAAAAATATTTCATTGTAATAATACTCGTATACTATTTTTCTTTTAGGTACGAGATGTGTTTATAGTATCTAGAAATGAACGAGAGAGAAATCTCGCACAAAGCTTTATTTTTTCATTTCCGTTGAACAAAAATATTTTAAATTGTAAATAATTGAAATCCCATAAGATATTCTGATTTTTTTTGTTTTATTTTTCCCTTTTGTAGTAGATGTTAATTTACAAAGACAATAAAAACAAGCTCTAATTAAAAGTGAATCATAATAAGAATTGACAATAAAGTCAGTTCATGAATATGCGATACACAGCAAGTACTTCGTAGTGATTCAATTTTAGTATCCATTGAGCCTCTTGCAGGATGAAAAAAGCACGGCGTCACAACTAAGCGTGCAAATAAAATTATACAAACAATGCATTTATAATGTAGTTTTGATGCCACATGAATTGATACATAAGCTCGGCCCAATCTCCCCCCCCCCCAAAAAAAAAAAGTCCATATAAAAAGAATAAACAATGAATTTTTGCATCCCTTTTTATCTGTACACATGACAATTTTTTTTTCAATTAAAAAACGAAAATATAAAAAGACCAGAGTTTAATTTTTAGCTACCCAAATTTATCCCATCGAATAATTATCTTTCCTAAATAAAAATTAATTTTAAAATAAAATTTAATTTCTGATTGTTAGCCATCTTATTTTTATACCATCACATTTTATCTCACCCAGATCCTTTTAACCAACACTTTTCAGCATTAAAATTCAATGAAACATTGCAGAATTCATTGAAAATTCAAAAATTTATAAGGATTTGAATTAAAATTGATGTTATTCTTAATTGTTGGAATATGTTTCGGCACGTAACGAAAAACCAATATATTAGAGAATTTCAAGAGCAAACATTTCCATTCAATACATACTTTTGAATACTCAACACACAAGTGTCACTAGAATATGTTAAGTAAAAAAATCCAAAATCACTCTGAAGATTTTTATGTACTTATAATATGCGTTAGTATTAGTATAGGTATTGATATGTATTTTATGTACACATGATACTATGATTTGCAGGAAGAACTTAGAAACTTATAAGAATTTGAAATATAATTGTAAAGTTATTCTAAACAGTTTGAGTATATTTTGGTGTGAAATGAAAGCAATATAGTATACTCTCACAGATAATAGAGAGAAGTGGGACAAATATCTCCATTCAATACATACTTTTGTGAGCTTCATCACACGAGTGCCATTTAAATTTATTAAATAAAAAAATTCAAAATAGCTCCAAAGATTTTTAATTACAAATAGTGAATATGTTAGTATACCTCTCACAGATAATAGAGCAGATTTTTCGTCGAATCCTCTAGAATTCGTGGCTCTACATGAGTAGTTACCGTTACTGTTAGCATCTAGCTTCGAAATGACCAAATTAGATGTAAAGTCGTCGATTTTTCTGGTCGAAGTTGATTGTATCTCCACAAACTTTTTTCCGTTTTTGAACCAAGTAAATTCGAACGGCGGTTCTCCATCATTTACCACACAAATCACAGAAGTTCGTTTTCCTAAGATCAGTTCGCCAGGAAAATGGAAAGGACTGATTTTCGGAGCTCCGTTCTCTAAAAACATTAGAATCAATTTTAAAATTAGAAAATATTAATTGTCATTGTAAAAGAAAAAAATTAACAAAAGAAAAATATGGCATTTATTACTTCAGAAATCGGATAGTACTTTATTTCAACCCATTCTACTTAATATAAATTAAAATGTTGAAGTCTGAGCATGTAAAGAAAATTCGAAGGAATACTTTTGTTGCGTTTATGTATTTCTTTAACATAATTTTGAATTGTATATGCATATTTTAATTGGTATATACTTGCATGTTAGAAGTAATACATTTAGAAAATATACCATTTTTGAAGAATCCAGTGTGATTTTTTAGATTAAAAAAATCTCAAAACTTCAAACAAACTCAAACTCATCGACACAAAATCAAACAAAAATATTTTAAAAAGGCACCTATATCCACAGACAATATATATATATGTCTGTGGATATATAATCAATATCCACAGACATATTATATTAAAAGTTCTTTTTCCAAATTCAAAGGAATGGTAAAATTTTCATTTGCGA
The DNA here is from genome assembly GCA_026289955.1 of Argiope argentata. Lineage (NCBI taxonomy): Eukaryota > Metazoa > Arthropoda > Arachnida > Araneae > Araneidae > Argiope > Argiope argentata. Next base: position 178,954 of record JAOUZG010025032.1, on the reverse strand, counting down.
TAGGTAAAAAGAATTTTTGAGAGTAAAATTAAGATATATGGCGGCAGAAAAATTATAAAATGAAACTACATCTAAAGACACATTTAACATGGAAAGTTCTAAATCCATCTGTTTAAAAAATAATTAGGTTAATTTTTGTTAATTGGATTAGTTTGTTAATTGTTATAATTCTTAAAAAATGCTCAATTTTTATGCTAGCAATACAATCAAAAGCTCCAAAAATTATTCAAATTATCCGTCACGATTATTTCTGTTTCTGATTATTAAGATTAAATTCTATGATGTATAAATAAAAAGTTGAAGCCTATATTCTGACAGCGATATTTATAAATATAACTATAAATAAATATCTATAAGTATTTTACTTACCAGCTTTAGAAAATTTAGTTACGAACAACAGAAGTACGGCTATGTTTAAGAAATTCGACATCTTCCCGATAAGATTGCTGCGCTGAGCAAAATGATAAGATTTTGAAGTAAGCAATAAACTTGATGCAATCCTGTTACCCAACAAAATATAAATGGTTAATAACTTTGCAAAGAAGACATTTACATATTACAGAATGAATATTCAATTGTATAGCATGGACGTTGTTGAAGAAGTGACTGCATCAAAATGTCTGACTGTTTTGGAGTCCTTACAATATCAAGTCATGAAGTATTGCTACCATGGGTTACTAGCGCCACACAGGGACAGAAAACGTAAACAGAAAATTTCTATTTACATTTCAAAAGTGTTATTAAAACCAGACAAATATGTAATAAAGATTTCAATAAAAAAAGCATGAAAAAATTATTTACCAAGATTTTTATTGATTTCACATCCACAGCATAGAACTAAAGCACCTTGGGGAAAAAATTGCCCAAATTCCAAACGAAAAAAATAGAAACTAATTTAAACCATCACTCTTTTATTATTTCAGAATTATTTCTCTAAAACTATCATGTGCATTCATGTACCAAACATAAAACAACAAAACGCTGGTTTCTTTTCTGAGAATGTCATATAATTGCAGGAAAAAACTCTTAATTATGACGAAATAAATAAAAATCAAAATTTCTGCACTTTATTCATATTTAAATGAAAAGTAAATATTTTTCTGAACTTTAAATTGACAAGAACGTTACAGATGGAACTCCCTCAGTTTATTTGAAATGCATACGCTGGTGAAAATCGTATGCAAAAAAATCATTTTGGCATTGAATCCATTGAATTATAAAAAAATTATTCAGCAATGAAAATAAAAATTTTTAAGACAGTAAAATATTTTATAGAACACTTTGCTGTTTAATGAAGCAATGATAATATATATTTGAATTTATCTTAATGTATTTAAAAACATATATAGTTCGAAACAATATGAGTTGTGAGTATATTTTTATTAATTTGCGAAGAATTAAGACATATCTCATCCCATTTTATATGTTTCTAGTACAGTATGAGCCATGTAGGAGGCATATACAAAAGCGGCAAATGCCAATTCGGCCATGTATATATTCCATGTATTCCCAACTTCACAATCCACATAAGATAGTGAAGTTGGATGATAAGATAGTGAAATTATATCTGGAAGAATTTTATCACTTTTGTTTTCTAAAATGACCTATTCTTGGAGATCATAAAGATTGATAGAACCTAGTTAAAACGAGAAAATCGAATTAAAGGTCATGATGTTAAAATATGATTACAAAGTGGAAAGTTATATGAGTGCGATTTACGCATTTAATATTATTCCGAATAATTATTTGTTATATTTAAAAGGATCTATTTAGCAGATACAAATCTTAGATATTTTTTTTACCATAAGAAAGTTTAATTATAATAATCACTAAATGATAGTACTTCAAGAAATGATTAAAAATATTTAAATCATCATATTCAATCATAATTGAAAACAAATAAAATGTTTAACTTAATGTATTTATAATGCTATTATTTTGATTTCCCTTTGAATAAAACAAATTTTGTAAAAAAAAAATAATTGTACAGGCATTTTTTATAACGAGGATATGTTAATTTCATATCGTCCAATCGTTTCAAAATTTTCTTTCAACGTATATAATTGATACTAATAACAACGTGTATTTTCACAATGGGCAACTGTAAAGTGAAATCCTCGTTCATTTTTAAGGAACGCGAATTTGTTTCAGAAATTTTTGTTTATGTTTTATCCAAGCAGACTGGAAAGTTTCATCTCCAAGGAAATCTACATCATTGGCGTGAAGTATTGTTTTCGATAAAAATGATAATCAATTCAAGAGGACGAAGACATGCGCATGACAGAAATAGATGCGAAATTACTCGATTTTGAAACAGGAAAGCAAGATGTGAAGTAAATCAATTACATAAAAGTATCATCCAAACGCAATTTAGAATTTGAATATAGCGTTTTAAATGGAGTATTGAAAATTCATGCGAACTAAAAACATGAGAATTAGATCATGTAATAGAATTTAAATTTTATGATTAAAATTTTAGCAATAATCATCATAAATACTTAATCTTATCACAAATTATTAATTCACAAATAAAGTTATTTGGTGTAAGAACAAAATATCAATGATAAGATTCAAGAGATATAATATGAGTACCTAAATCACAATGATTCACTTTTTAATAAATTAAATATGCAAGCTAAAAAATATTTAGAAAAATGATAATGTGAAGAAAATTAAAATACATAAATAAAAAATAATTTTAAAAAATCTTGGAAATTTCTAAAAATTACCAAATAGAGAAGAAAATTATAATTGTTTATGCGGATATATTACACATATATATTTAGTTGTTTAGTTTAAAGAAAAAGATTTCTTTGAAACTAGATTGAATGCGCATATGATACGCCGACATGTGTGTAAAAACGCCACATATAAATAATGGCAATATGTATTTGCTGGAAAGAAATACAGAAACACATCTTGGCAAAAAAAATTTATAAAAGGAAAGAAGAAATTGGCTAATGCATTATCTAATTTCTCTTATTTCTTGAAGATTGTTAAAGCAAACAGAAATATAGATAGTTCTTGGTTCTTAGTAAACAGTTTTTTTTATCAAGAATAAAACATTGGCAGAGAAGTGTAAAATAAAGACGAAGCTTATTTTTAGATAACTTCGCTTTTTACCAACAAAAGATTTTAAATACCATAAATACATGTAAAAATTTAGTAAAAAATTGAATTATGAGATATATATGTGAATTACCGAAATATTACTATAATCAGTCAACAAATAAAAATAATTCTCTTTTTGTCTTAATCATAATTCATCTGCATAAAATAATATATTTGTTTATAATCATACATACGTAAATTATAAATTGGTTATTTCTACACAATTTTTTCACCATACATGTATTACTATGTATTATACACTTTTTATGACAACGTTTGTCTAGAATTTAAAAAAAAAAACACCGCTGCAACCAATGAAATAAGATTTCTTATAAACAACATCAGTGAGAAATAAAGACATAAGTCACAGTCAAAACTTTGTCCACTTCTATTAAGTATAGGATAAGTCGACAAGGAATACAATCTGCATAGAATGTTTGACATTACATAGATTATAAATAGCACTTTATCATAGCGCTTCATAACCACATTTTGTACCAAATCTATCATCAACACGCTCCAATAAACGTGACCGTAATACAATGAGTTAACTTTTTGAAAAACAGACATTTAATGAAATTTACAGATTCTCTGAAGACAGGATGACATTTTTAAAAACTCAAATTATTTCATCCATTATTTTTTAACTTGAGAGCATGACTCACAGTTTAATAACCACGATCTGTGTCATTATAGTAAGATTCAGAATTGAACCCATTTGCTTTAAAAGAAAAAGAATACATCGTAACATTGTTACATTAACAATTGTTACGTTTTCCTTTGGCACCTATCGAATTTCAAAAACATGGAAAGTGTCACTTACCCTTTACAGATAGTAAAGCGGACTTTTCGTCGAATCCTTTCGAGTTAGATGCCTTGCATGTGTAGTTGCCGTTGCTGTCGGCGTCCACCTTCGAAATCACCAGGGTAGACGTAAAGTCATCAAATAATCTTATCGATACACCATGATTATTAGCTAACGGTTTACCGTCTTTGACCCAAGAGAATTGGAAGGGTGGATCGCCGTAAATGACAGCACACTGCACAGATGCTCGCATTCCAGTGTCCAGTTCGCCAGAGAAATGGAAAGGGTTTATTTTCGGAATGCCTACCTCTAAAGCCAAATAGTGTTCAAAAGAAGGGAAAAAACTAATGTTATTTAGAGAACGTAAAATAATTATGAATGAAAAATGTTTTAAATATGAATAATTAAAATAAGTATTGTCATTTTAATTCAATTTACTTAATTTTTATGATATAAAAACAACCTGAAAATCATTATTATCATTAATAGTCATAAAATTATATTTTAAAATTTTATAAATAATATCTAATTTGATTAATATATATCTATTAAAATATCAAACACGTATGGAATGCATGCAAACTATAGAACTTCTTTAACGAAGCGTACATATTTTTTTTTCTATGCGCATAACTATGTACCAGAATTTCATTAACTTTCGATACTCCTCCAATCAAATATAGACTCTATACGTTTCCAAAAGTTTTAAATGGTAAGTAACCAGATAAATTTTATTAGGGATACATATAGTTCATCATAGTCAAATTTTAAGGATGGTAAATAAGCTGCATATTAGATTAAACAATCAATGCCTTTATTAAGCTTTAAGAACAAATTTTTTAACTGACATATAACAAAAAAATTACTTCCTTTTTGCAGATCTACCTCTTAAAATATAAATATCTCTAAGAAACACATGGAATTTAAAAATAAATGAGGAGGAAACTTCAGTTTATATTTAAGTTTTAAAATCTTCGCTTTCTTTTCAAAACAACATTATCAGAAAAATAAACATATAATGAATTTATCTAATAATTAATAAAATCGCATATGGAACGGCAAAAAATTAGACATGAACAATTAAAACAATCTTCTTTGGTGGAATTTTTATGTATTCAAGCAATTTATTTATCTAGCAACATTCTTCTCAAAATTCAGCATAGGATTTGACGATAAATTATTATTTAAAACACGATTGCATCTAATATATACAAATTTTTTTATTTATTGTTTTTTAAAATCCAAATAGTAGTTTTTCAAAAAAAAATGATTGGTAGAATTTGCTTTTACAAACATTTATTTTAATTTATGCACGATTTGAATGGTTATGAGATACATATTCGATTCACATTGCGATAGTTGAAATACAGTTAATTAGTTAGATCAGAGGAAAATTTTGACTTACCAGCTGAAATAAAATTCACAACTAAATGCAGAAGGATCGTAGCACATTGTAGCGAGGCCATTTTTCATTCGCTATTATTTCTTCCTCGTAGGAACATGAATCAATTTTCAATACACTAATATGTAAATAACCAAGCAGATATTTATACAAAATAAAAGTTTTAGTGGATTTTGAAACAAGTTTCACACATTAGATTTGTGTTTATGAATTCGTCAGTCTCTTCTCTATAAAGGTGTAAAGATGTCTGACATGTGAACAGCTTTTGTCGTACAAATGCAGTTATGAAAAGTATGTCTACCATGGATCACTAGCGCCACACAGGGGCAGAAAATTAAAATAGAAGTTTTATAAAATATTCCTTTTAATACAAGAAAACAAATCGCAAGAATTTCCATTGCAAAAAATTAATGAGTAAATGAGTTTCTTAAATTAATTTATAAGTTCCAAATACTGCATGACCCTACCCCCTCCCTTTTTACTAACAATATTTCACACTAGAAAGACAATAATCAGTAAGTAAGAACGGGCCAATTATATAAAATATTTTGCAATGAAGAAAGCAATTTTAATTGCAAAAAGTTCTTTTAATTTGCATTATATTTCTCAGTACTATTTGCGCAAAGAATAATAAAAGTTTAAAGTAAAAAATTCCAACGAGTGATTTTTATGAAGTCTATAAAAATCATATTAAAATAACACGTGCACTCTATTAGTGTCACAAATCAATATAAAGGAAAGGAAATATAGATACTCTTAGATCTCGATTAAACATTTAAATGCATTAACCGTTATCAAAGTATGGCATCATAATATTTATATAAAGGTGCTAAACATAGAAATATAACTTTCATGCAATTCTTGCATATTATCTTGTTACAACAAAACGATTTCTTTAAAGAAATTAATATAATTGTGTTAATTAAAATAAAAACATAACTACATGAAGGGAAAAAAATTCAATACACATTTGTAAAAATATTTTGTGAAAAATCAAATAAAGGTTAAGATGATTTTCTCTTGTTTTCAAAGAAAATATCGCTTAGGAATACAAAACATAGAATTTCGTAATTCAACGCTATATTAGTGATGAAAAAATTAAGAATTTTAGAATTTTTTCACGGATTCTGACCCATTTTTTGTAATTTCTATGTAGTATAAATTGGACATTCACTTTCAAAATTTTCAACTTACATTTTTATTAGATGACTACCATCAGTCATTTTAATAATATGAAAGTATTGAATAGAAATCTTTTATTCACCATTCAGTTAGACTCTGAGCAAAAAGAAAGAAAGTGTGTATAATACGTCACGATAGAAATTTTAAAAAAAATCCATAATTGAGAAGACAAAACCACTCAATATAATACGTCGTATTAGAGTGTTTGAAATCGGATTTTAGTAAAATTCTAAAAACATAGATGAAGAGGTGCACAGGTTTATAAAACATTATTAGTTTACACTGTTTAAAACCATAAATTTAGTTTCAAATAAATAAGTGGTTATCTATTCTAAAAAGTATGCGATATTTTTTCCACTATTGTTCATCCAAGTACATGTGCGTAGTTGAAATCTTTCTATAAAGAAACCGAACAAAGATATTGCACTCTGAAGAACAATAAAGATTTAGATTTTGCGATTTAAAAGAGAAGAGTTGTAGGTTTCTTGCACTGGTTATGATCCTTAAAAATGTTCAAAAACTCTGAACACAATAGGAACAACTTTACCTATTTAAATTTTTTCCAAACAAAGTATTTTTATATTTTTAAAGCGAAATTTAACACTCTCCTATTAAGAAAAATTACACCACATATCAAAAAAAAAAAACTCAAGAATCGAACAACTCGTGTTGTACAAATACATTGGTATCATGAAAATCATTGATTTAACTTCCAAAAACGATTAATCATGGTATGATTCATGTGATTTCACACGTCTATAAAGAATCGCTCATCAGACACTCATAATTCTGCTATTATTACACATAAAGATCATTTGAAAACATATAGAAGAAAATACGAATACAGTTTTTAAGAATTATAACTCTTTTTCGCAATTATCAGTATAATTTTTTATAGTAATAAATTTTTTGGTTTCAGCACAAATCACATGCTCTGTCGCAATAAATGACGTTTCACATTTAATACACAGTAATAAAAACAGAATATTTTGACCCACCCAGAAGGATGTATCTGAATGACCGGACGAAATGACAGAATAAGGAAAAATAGTGGTTTAAGTCCAAATGACCATCACCGGCTACGGTACAACTACTTCTATAGCAGGCATCATTGGTTCGGGATAACTACTCCACAATATTTTCGTACGCACTTGGGAGATGAGAACTAACCACAATACCGGAAGATTCTCATCTCCCTATCTAAAGTATCTCCGAGAGAGGATTAATGCACAGTAAAAGTAACCTGTAGCCAATTTCTAATGAACTTGGCAAATTATGTCATCGTAGTTACAGAGTCATCCCGTTACAAATTCCCTCACTCATTCTATATGCAATTAGAAAATATCCAAGTGTAATGAATAACCGGCATGACAAATAACGCATATTACGCCAGAAACTCTGAATAAACAATAAGTATCGGTTCATGTCCCCCATTCAATGTGTATTATTTAAACAACGCCGGTTATCATGTATATATCTTATCATATAACACAAACGATTACAAGAAAAAGTAATAATACACTGTATAAGAAAGTGATTTTTTTCCCTGTAGAAATGGTGAATATAGCTTGCTAACTTATAAATACAGATAAAAATTACAGCTTAGTTGAATTGCATTAGGACTTTTTGGAAATACATAAATATTTCATATCTTTTCACATTTTGAATCAATCTCAACTAATTAGAAAATTATTCTTTTAAGATAGCTGGAAGATAACAAATGTCTTTGGTAGAAAAATTGAACACAATTAATAACGATTTGACAAGAAATATACGATTATTTAGGGTACATACAATACATTTATACGTAATGAAACTGCAATGTAAGTTTAAAATCTCAAGAGTGCAAGCATTTAATAGTGAAATAAAGAAGTTACAAACCCTTAACAGAAAGCACTGCTGATTTCTCGTCGAATCCAGCTGCATTGGACACCCGACAGGTGTAATTACCATTGCTGTCAGCGCTCACCTTTGAAATGATCAGAGTGGACATAAAATTGTCGGTCTTGTGCACAGAAATATCTCGCGATTCGGAAAAAGCTCGTCCATCCTTTGACCACGAAAACTCGAAGGGTGCATCTCCGGAAACAACTGTGCACTGTACGGATTCTCTCATACCGAGTTCCAGGAAGTTGGAAAAATGGAAAGGTTTAATTTTTGGTTTCCCAGAATCTAAGGCAGATTAAATAAGATTAATTTATTTTTTTAGATTAGTCAGAGATCTTTTAAAATAATTATTGAACTATTTATCTGATTATCATGATGTATAAAAGGAGAAAAAGATTCACAATTCATGTAATTCAATATAATGCACTTATGGATTGTTAAACATTTTTACACATGGATTTGTTTTCGAAACATTACTGGAAACAAAAATTAAAGTTTAAGTTCTCTGCAGACTTTTCATTGATAAATAAATAAAAATAAGAAACAATCATGTAACAATCAGATTTTTTCTAATTGCACTTAAAAATATGTCTGTTTTAGTAAATGAGATACGTGTAAAATATAAGAATCCTCATTTCAAAATGACTGACGCATTAAATGCATAAAGGACTGATGTATTAAATACATTAAAGTGGAAATAAAAGAAATTAAAAATTTGGCCAATTTGTAGTACAAAATTTACTCTATTCTGCACAATAGGTTTTCCGGATATATGGATTCTTTTTAGGAATTTAACGTTTAAATAGTTCCTTTAATAATAAAATAATAATACTGTTTCTATGTAAGTAAAATTAGTACAAAATCAAATTTTGAAAATCCCAATAATATTTTATAAGTCATCTAATGATTCTAATACGATCAATCAATAATTCAGATCAATAATTCAGTTATGGAAATCAAAATAATATTTTGATGGGAAAAACATTTAAATAGAACGTAGCTATAGCAATATTCAAACTTTATAGAAATTTTAAGCTGCAGAGAAATGAAAATTTTTGTTTTACGTACCTGCTGAAATAAAATGCAGGATGAGGAAGCTGAAGGAAGCTGACAGTCCAAAGCGTCGGAATGCCCACATAATGGATTTTTCTTCCATTCAACTCTTTTCCAATCAAAGTTTATGAAAATTTACAATAATCTTATGCACATACAGTCTAACAAAAAATAATAACATCTATAACTGTAGCACCGTCACTATCCTCGTTGTAATTTCCCCCCCCCCCCGACAGAGATTCGGTGCATGAATTGAGAGAAAACGTAGTTGACTATTCACAGCAGATCAAAATAAAATTTTGTCATCATCAACACGTAACAAGATACTAGCGCCACATAGGGGCACTGAAAAGAATGAAAAGATTTATACATTTTTTATCTACTCTTGAACCAAAATCAACGCAAACTGATGAACAAGCTTGCGGAGAGAATTTTTTAAAAGAATAAATTCAATTTTTTACACGGTTCTAATATAACATCATTGTATGGACATTATATTGATGAATAGAGAGCATTATTTAAATAAATTAAAAGCCAATTTTTTTAGCGTTTCTAGAATAACATCGCTATTACTTGCTTCGTTAGCATCAAGAATATCAGTCAATAGTTATTTAATTTGATTTGATTTCTTAAAAAGTAAAAAGATGAAATTCATACAACAAAAAAAATCAATATTATGAATTAAATAATAAAAACTTTATGTAAACAGAGTGTTCTCTTTTTTAATGAATATTACAGTACATGAGATGAATCACATAATGAAGATTGTGAATGTAATAAAATGTATCGGTATCGTATGAAAAAAAGTTTTGCTGCATTCTTTCTCTCGCTTTTGTATTCTTTTTTTTTGTCTTAACTAATATGTATTTGAGGACAATCAAAGTAAAATGACTCGAATGAGCAAACGGAAACTATGTGTCGCTTACCTCTCACAGACAGCACAGCTGACTTTTCATCGAATCCCTTCGAGTTGATAACTCGACAGGTATAGTTTCCATTGCTGTCTGCATCTACCTGTGATATAACCAAGTTTGAATGGTAATCATCTGTTTTTCGAACAGAAATGCCTCTTAAATCTTTTAGAGGTTTGCCGTCTTTGAACCAAGAAAATTCGAATGGTGTATCTCCATACAAAACATTGCAATGCACAGACTCACGCATTCCTAGTTCAAGTTCATTGGAAAAATGGAACGTCTTTATTTTAGGCTCACCAGGACCTTAAAACAATAAAAGAAATTTATTTTATTGACATGATTAGGTATGCAATTCATTAAAAAGAGAGTAAATTATAACCTGATCTAATGAAAAATGTCAGAATCAAAGGAATTGTAATAACAGAAAATAATCTCGCATCTCTTCATGAATATTTCTTCCACTTTCTATATTATTATTCGCGTCCTTTTCAACTTCGGATAAACATTTCTGCTCAATATATTCATTATTTTTGCTACAAAATAATATTAATTATAACCGATGAAGTGAAATCATTTTTTTTGTTTCAAGTATACATTTATATTTTATTAGGAATCCAAGATTATTATCCTTCAAAGATAATTTCTCAAATTTCAGCCTTAAATAAGCGAAGTTAATGCGTTTAAAAATGTTACAAACGATCTTATTTTGCATTTATAATCACAAATAAATTTCTGGTTGATTAATAGGAAGTAATTAAGTTGGTTTTCAGTGGAATTCTTTCGGATGAGATACTTAATTTTAACAAGCGAAAGAAAACTTCAAATAAGTTATGTAAGAGAAATTGACATAATCAGGCAGTTTTTAAAGATAAACCATGTTCATAAATAATTAGATATAATTTTTAATACCAATTTCAAGTTTAATCATCTGAATAGAGCTTTACTTAAATCGCCATATAATTTGATTATTATATAGATAAAAATGTCTTTTTTAAGTTTGTATTAAATGTTGTATCAGTTAAGTTTGGACATTGAATTATTTTTGATGTTTATTTAAAAATGAACTATATTCAATTTTAAGAGTAAAAGGTTTCAAATTTGAGATTTTTTATATCTACTATTTTCCTTATTCCTAGACAATAACGTTATAACATCTGATATTTTCTAATCCCAGATACAGTAAGCGTCGTTCTTTGTTTTTCAGGAGATTAACATAATATATAAGTAATTAATAATCATGTAACTTTAATAAACAACTTGTATTATTGCATTTACAATTTCACTAATGCAAATCATTTAAAAATAATAATTTCAAGTTATTATTAGTGCACTGAAAGTTTCAAAACAGTATTAGAATACTGCTGTTAAATAATGAAAAATGAATTAAATTTCAGGGCGGGAATTTATCATAAAAATATAAAATAATATCTTGATTGTCTATTTCCTCTTTTTTTGCAAATTCTTACACGAAATATGTGGTTGATATAACTTTTACAATTTATGCACATTATATATTTCCTGTATCCACGGAATATGTGGAAATACAAGTAAATTTTTTAGATAAAAATATTTTAAATCCCCATTTTATGCACAGATTGTCTTTGAGAATTAAGTTAATCATCAATCTAATCGAACTGATTCAATGTTTTTGGTATTAGTATTTACCCTTATTTTGATTGAAAAAAAAAAGCTCTATATTCTTTGGAGTTTATTGTATTCGTATCTTTTGGTAGTATGGGAATAACTTACTCATATTGTTCATAATAATCGTTTAATACTAGAAATCTTCTAATATTAAACTGTCATTTTCTAGTATTTCTAGTTTCTATTTCTAGTTTCAAGTGTAAATAATTCTGAAATTATAATATCAATATCATAGTTCACATACTTTTAAGAGAATACCGTAATACGCAGAGAAAAAGATGTACAACAGAATTTTTACATTCTTTGGGCTGCAAATCAATAATAATAGTTACGTTTGATTAAAGACTGATATAAAACAACATATAATTAAGAAAAGTATAAAATTTTGCTTTATTATGAGAATATTTCTTATAATCATAAAGGTTAGAAAATGTTTTGCTTAATATAGTAATTCGTGCTCAATTATTTGCACATATTTGCTATTTGATATAAATTTAAAAATATTATAACAAATGAATAGTTTTACATGAAATAATTCAATTGATGAGTAAACAACTCTTTGATATTTTGCTGTTCATGCCAAAAAACATGCAATAAAGGTGGAAAAGAGAAAATAAAATTTTGTTCTCTTACCTGTGGAAATGGAAGTCGAAACTAAATAGAACACAAGAGTAGTCGCAAGCAGCATCCACATCACGCATTTAAGATGGTTAACCGGAGATACCTAATCTTGGGACAGAATACAACTTGCGAATTTAACAACTTTATAAATGTTCAGCGTCACTAAATGAGAAAATATTGTGAAGTTAGTTGCTTTTAAAATAGTTTCGTTATTCAGTAACGCATCATAACCATGACTAAAATGGTGTCAGCTTTTTATGTCTTTTCAACTAAGGTAATATTTAGAGTGCCAACGAGACACTAGCGCCACATAGAGGATAAAAATACAATGAAAAGTTGTTAACCTCGAACCAGAAACATCGAACAGTATGATGAACAGACAGGAAACATTATTTTAGCATGAAATACTTTCTTATAGTATTTAACGAAGTCTTTCTCATTCTGAATATTTCTAATGAGTCCGTAGAGATTTATTGCCTTTAATTTGTTCAAAATATTGGAATGTTGAACAAAATACGATCTAAAATTCATGATGCCATTTTGAAAGAAAAAGCAACACCATATTATTTAAAATGTGTAACAACAATCCCATTAATGTTCGGAACCAAATATTGATGCAATTTAAGAATTTATTTTATTTTCTCATTATACATAATTGTAACAATCATGTAATCGGTTCTAGATGGAAAAACACACTCTTGGATTTTATTCTTACACTGGAACCGGAAAAAGTGTAGCTTTTTTTATGCGTAACATCAACTCTCGAAAAAACTTTCTTCCATTTCCCGCAACCATAAAACACACGCAAAAACTATTATCGTGAAATGACACTGTTGGCTTCATTGAGTTATGTTTCCAATAATAAAGCAAATTTAAGTTTATTTCTAGAAATAAAAGAAAGACATCAAAAGCAGAGTTCTGGATTTATATAAAGTGCCGTCATGACAACGTTCTGTTAAGCCTGCAAAGTTACATTTTTTATATGTATGCAATATAATGCGAACCAGTTCGATGCCCTGCCAGATTTCATATTTTATGATCAACAAAACAAATCAAACAATGCTCTTTCATGACACAAATTATCATTGAAAATTATTTTTTGAAGGGTTCACGTAAGAAATATTGAGAATCCATTTCGCTTGGTATCTGTCGAATAATTTGCAGCAATTTTAAACAATAAAACAATTAAAAACTATTAAACAGCAGAAATACATTAAAATATTTTTTGCATCCTTACATTATGTTAAAAAGATAGCATCAGAATAAAATTAAAAAGAAAGATTTAAAAAAGAAGCTAATGTCTGAATGATAGCAATATATTTATTATTGTAATGAGGCAAACAACTGTCATTTGTCATTATTTTACTTGTAATAGCAAAAAAAATCGATTTTGGTAAAATAAAAACGCATTACTGTGGAATTTGATATCGATCGATATTCAAAACAATGTCAGAAGTTTTTTCTAAATGAATAAACCTTAAACATATTTATTATTCCAAAATCAAAATATTCTTATTGAGAAAAATGAAAAAGTAGATTTCTTTAACGGCAAAAGATAGAAAGTATTAAGTATAATTACAATAAATATTTTGCAATACAATTAATAATTTAACAAATTATTTATTTTTTATTAACTATAGTTATTTGTTCTTTGAATACACATTTATGAAATATCCTGTTCTTGATTATCAAAATATGTAAGAAACTACCAGTCTAAAATCCGTAAGGCTCATATACAGAATTCAGTTGCTACACGATGCAAGTTGCTATATTCAAATTTTAACCGCTGATTAGAATTCACTTTTCTTTCGCTGAATAGCAGCTCTTATTCTTGTGGCTTCCTTAAGGATTTTTGAACTTTAGTTATAAGCAAACAATTCCTTATAAAAACATTAATTATGCAAAGTATTTGCATTCTTTAGTCTTCTTTTATTGGCATTAAAACCCTTGATGCTATTTGGGTAAAATCCGCATTATGAGAAAATCTGGATTTCAGGTAAGTGATATTACGCTTAAAAATTTTGTACAAATGTATTATATTACTCACAAGTATCAAGATATGAAATAATGCCACAAGGGGCAACTTGTTACAGTTTCTTTGGAGCTAAATGTTGCATTGTAACAATTTGCCTTCAGTAAGTTTCACTTTTATAGAATGTGTTTTCTTTTTAAAAGTTATGAGAAACCACAATAGTAAACGACACATTCGCATAAAAAACATTACTACAGACAGCTACAGAAGTGATAACTGTTTGTTCGTTGCTGTAGGTGGTTATTTAATGTAAAAATGATTTCCTGATGCCCCACAGATTCTATTGGCAATGGCAAGATGGAATTCTTATCAATGCCATTTTGCTAATTTAACTTTTTTTAAAATACAGATAACAGATAAATATATATTTTAAAAATAGGGGTTTACAAATAAATTTTATTAATTTTCGAGATGGTTTATCGGAATTACCTTCTTATAAATTATATTAAAAAATTGTTTTTATTTCAGAACCAGAGTCAATTATACTAAAAAGTTGTCTTCAAAAAATCACAATTGAGTTTCGAAGACTTTCAACTGTGCCTTAATAGTACATCAAAAATATATTATGATCCTTTTAATACGGAACTATAAACTTTTTTTGTATCAGTAAATATTCAGCACACATATTGATTTGTAAGAAAAAATGCTTCACTTGGATATCTTAAAACCTAAAAACATTTTGTCATTAAATGAGATGTATTTCAACAAATTAGTCAGATAGTCAAAAAATATTTACACAAACGATGCATGCATTTCTTCTCGACGAAAACATGTTTTTCTAATCAAGCTTTGAAATAAATCCTAACTTCTTCCAAGAATCCTCCATTGAAACAAATTCCATTGCCTGAACTTATAAACTGAATGAATCCTCACCTTTCACAGACAGAGCAGCTGACTTTTGGTCGTATCCTCTAGAATTGGACACCCGACAAGTGTAATTGCCATTGCTGTTTGCGTCCACTTCTACGATGACTAGTTTGGAAACATAATCATCCGTTTTTTGAATGGAAATACTTCGACTGTCTTTTAAAAGTTGTCCATCTTTGAACCAAGAGAACTCGAAGGGAGCATCCCCGTACAGAACATTACACTGCACCGTTTCCCTCATTCCCAGTTCCAGTTCGCTGGAAAAGTGGAAGGATTTAACTTTAGGTTCACCAGGGCCTGAAAAGAGTGAAATGGACCATTATGAATGCAATTCTAGGCTTTTTTATAATTACTTTCAATATCACCACAAATCTGACATTTTATTCCGTATTGTATGGAATTCGCGTTTACTGTAAATAAAACAACATGACTCAAAACAAATTGTTATTGCATGAGAAATATCCAGATTCACAGTCATATTATTAAAAAAAAATCGCGTTGCCATAAAGCTATTATACAAATCGGCCAGAGCAGTATTTGATGGCTGTATTAAAACTCTGTTAATAATAAGGGGTGCTGTAAATAAATGGACCGTCTATTTTTTTACCCATAAAAAATAAAGCCATTTTACGAAATAACTAAAAGTTAGCCTGTTTTATCAGTAATCTTTAAAGAAGATGAATAAAACGTCTTGTAGTCCAAATAACTTTAAATGTTAGTCAAAAAAGAAGCCGAATTTTAAAGAAATCTTCAGATTAATGCATTTCTATAAATTCTATTTTCTAATAAAACATCTTTATTTAAACTTAAAATTTTTTCAAACAATGTTTAAACGCAGTTCTTCGAATAAATTTTTTAAAAAAACTACAAAAAAACTTATAGAACAAAACTGCATTAAAAAGAAATTAATCTTTAGCTAGCTAAGACGGCATAGTTTTTATCAGAGTATTGATTTTAGTACCATTTATAAAATTCAATTAAGTCAAATTCTAAAATAATTATAATTAAGAAAATTGAATATTAATTTTAAGGAGTTTCATTTCTGATTTCGAATGTGATCATCACTTGTTCAGAAGTGAAGAAAAATGAAAGGATTTTTTTTATTCAACGGAGCATCTGACACTCTTTCATATTTTATATTATAAAAGCTGAAAATCTAGCATTTCCTTTTTCATGCGTTTGAATAAAAAAAATTTACAAATGCATTTTTTTAGTAATAATTAATACATATATTCAAATCAAAGTTACTTCCAATTATTCAAATTACATTGCATCATAAATAACCAATTGGTGCTTATCAGAAACTTTAAAAAACAAGTCACCCCAAAATATATTTTCTATCATTGTAATAATCTTAAAAATATAATTTAAAAATGTAAAATCGCGACTTAAGGAAAATGTAATTAATCATTAAACTAAGTTGAGTATGATAGCAATATACTTCCTTATTAAATAAAATAAGTCTTCTAAAGGACATATTAATGTCTAAAAAATGGTAGAGCTAGTTTTTACTCACCTGCTGAAACGAAAATCAGATGGAAGTAGGAAATGATAACAATTCCCGTCGTTTTTTGAAAGCACATCGCCATGAAGTTCTCAGAATTTTTTTTCTCTGTGTGTTATGAAGATAAAGCCTTAGAAATTTGATATAAATTATAAGATTAGCAGAGAATATACTTCAGTTAAACGGTATTCATTCGATTATACGCCCGCTAAAAAGAACATCTTAATATGCAAACGATTTATACAGAACTCCTCTCTCCTTTTTTAAAACGGCATTAGAGACAGCAAAACAGACTCTAAGTAGAGGTTTTCATTTCATATGTTTATAAGGAAACTAGCGCCACACAGTGAGGAAAAACTGAATGAAAAGATTTTGTATACTCTCGAACTAAAAGTAATTGCGATGCACAACGCCTTAAAATATACTTTTAATAAAACAGTATAAATCTAAAGTTGCTTCTCAAAATTTTGTTTTTTAATATTATTACGTGTCGTAACAAAGTTATGTATTTGGTAAGTAAGACCATTTGGTATTAAGATTGATTTAAATATTTGTGTCCAAACCGTTTTCTTTCATTTTCAGTTTTTAAAAGTTTAATATTTTTTCAGCTGCATTGAAATGATTGGAGGAAGACAAAAGAATACCTCCCATATGAATTATGAACTCGATTATAATTTAATGAATCAAAAGCAATCATTTAGCAAATGCTTTTGAAATAATATCATTATTTACTGAATAAAGCAAAATGTGGTTTTGAAGACCTCTGTTGATGAAGTTCAAAATTTGCACTGTGTAGTTCCTTTATTAGAAATTATACGGACAGGCATAATATACAGTTATAGGACAAGCCTTTTGTATCGTGAAAATCAAGTTGGTAAAATAGGAAAAAGCAAATAGCTTAAATTTTTAAACAGCTTTGGCACAAAATCAGTATAATCAGATTTCATAATAAACAAGCATATGAAGTTTAAGGAAATTCTTTACAACACCATTCACATCTTTAGATATTTTCCCTTTATACATTAAAATCGACATTCAAAATTTTTAATGAAGAAGCATTTAGTCAAATTAGATTGCAATAAATTGCTATATTTATTCCAAATTCACAAAAAGAAAAATCCCTACATTATTTTTTCTTCTCATTGAAAATCAAAATAACGTGTTTTTATTAAAATCGAATACAAATAATAAATGCAAATATAAAAAGCGAAGGATTTCCTTATAAGAGAAATAAGGTTATGAATGATTAAGGAAATTTCAATTTCGATATACTTGTTCATTTTCGTACTTCACAACACAGATTAGATTAAGGCTCACATCATATTTTAAGGTAAAATCATTCATAGGAACGCAGCGTTTATTTCCATAAATAAATTATTTTCAACTTACAATAAGTGTGATCGTGAAAAATCATCAGTACATTAACAACTACTAATATATTCATAAATATATTCTTTATTTCAAAGCCCGAGGATCAATTTTCCCTTCGATTTTCTTGGATATTTGTACTTTTTCTCGTAGATCCATTAAGTTTAAAAACTGAAATAATTCTAATATTATACCTTAAAGATTGTGTACCAATTTTCATCAATCTGGTACGCTAGTTTTTCAGTGATCATGTTCAAAGACAAAGGAACAGATAAGTAGAATATACAGTCTATCCGTTGATGAATCCTTCCACCTTCACGATTCTGGCACAACAAATACAAAAAAATAAACTGTCTGCCTTGTTGAATGTTTGAGTTCTCATGCACATGAACACAAGAAAAGAAATAATGCAAGTTAATCCTTTGATAGATTTCGTTAGCAATTTTATACGGCTCCATATTTTTTCGTTTGAAGGAAACATAATAAATTTTAGTTGTCTAGCTAGTTCCAATATTATAATGTTCACGAATAAAGATTTTTTTAAATCAAGAAGGTCTAAATCTTTTATGTTTCAAGGAACATAAATTACGATATTTTTTCATATGCGGTATTTCATGCACAAAGAAATGAAAAAAATCCAATACAAGAAAGACACATACGGAATGATATAGACAATTGTCTACTTTTAAATTGACAAGAAAATAATGCAACAATTTTTACCCTTGCCCATTAAATACAATGCTGATATTAACTTACTTTCTGTAAGATTTGCAGTTTCCATCGAAGTTATCGATGTTGCATTCGTTTCATATACAAGATATTCATGTGTTTTAAGGAAATCTGTTAAGATAATTTGATAAGCAAAATTTGAGAACATTTATTAATGTACCAATAGAATGTTATTTTTTTTTCTTCTTTATACCATATTTATAATGTCAGTCGCTAGTGACTGGTGCTGCTTATACGGTGAATTGTCAGTCACCGATGACTGACATGAGCGAGTTAAATATCCATCGTCAACAGCAAAAATTGTAAAAATAGTTTTTTTGGATAATTTATATTGCTAACTATAAAAATTATGATCGCAACAAATTGGCACTAAATAAGCAAATACAACAAGCTAATAAAGAATGAAGTAATTTCGCCAAGTCGTAATAACAAGCGAATTTATAAGTAATCCAACGAAATATAGTCTTTTTATTCCGATATTGATACATCTGAAAAATTAGAATAAAGTTCACATGAAAAAGTATTTTATTTCCATTTGTAATAAATTGTCAACATAAAGTTAAAATAGGGCGTAACACTATCAATCAATTAATAACTGATTTTCATAACAAATATTCGTAGTATGAATAGTGTAAAACAGTATTTATACTATACACACCTTTTACCGATAATATTGCTGCTTTTTCGTCGAAACCGTGCATATTGGATACCTTACAAGTGTAATTGCCATTACTGTCGGAAGCTACTTTAGAAATGACAAGCTTGGAATCGTATTCATCTGACTTTCGGATAGAAACGCCTTGCCCATCGGTTAGAGGCCTACCGTCCTTGAGCCACGAGAATTCGAAGGGAGGATCACCGTCCACAACGGCGCAGGTCACCGATTCCCGCATTCCCAGCTTCAGATCCCTGGTGAAATGGAACGATTTAATCCTTGGCTCCCCTGCGTCTGAGAAAAATACACCGTCAAGCATCAACTTAAAAAGTGTTTTAAAAAATGCTCTAAGCAAATATTGGTAATTTGGATCATGTTTTGCCAAAACTCTTGTTTCCAACTTTTAAAAAATAAAATGCAAAATATTCTAAAGGAATTTTTTAAAAAAGCACACACTCAGCCATTATTTTTTAAATGTGTATAAACTTAAAATGTCTTAAACTATAAAAAAACAATAATTTATGAATTGATTTTAAAAATAAGTTTTATTTTCTGCTTTAATGAAATTCACTAGAAATATGTGTACATAAAATATAATGATATATGCATAATTATTACATAAATATTTTATAACTGAAATTATAGCAACTATGATTGCACTTGCAATTTTTATGGTAGATATTTAGATTGGGTGAGAATTACTTCTGTCACATTATGTCTTAAGTTTTAGATCCAAGAATAAAATTTTTTTCACCACACGTAACTCTATTACACCGGATATTTATTAGTGGTAAAAATTGCCTTTTCTGTGAAAAAAATACAATTAGATATTGAATAAATAATTAAAAATGAAATTTTTAAATGCATATTGTTTACATTATTTTCAGAATACTTTTGTAATGCGAGACTCGAGGTGTTTAACAATTTCAGCACAGCTACAGACTAAACTCATTTTTCAAAATTAGAAGAGGAATCTTACAAAAAAAAATTTCTGATCCTTTTATCATTATTTCATATCTAATAAAATCCCCGTGGGCCTCTCTTATATGGATCAAGAATAAAATAACATAATTCCCAAGTTTTTTTAAAAATAATTATTTGCAGAGTAATTTTTTTATTTTGTCATAAATCATTTTTAGCGTATCTACTGATATAAAGATGTTAAAAAAATATTTAAAATGTTAAAAAATGTTACGTAAATACAGAATCGACGGCTCGTTGAGAAAAAATTGCATTTTAACATCGATTTCTAATTTTTTTAGTTATTTGCAACTTCAGTTGGATTTCAATATGACCTTTTTTTAAATAATGCATTAACAATTATTTCAAAAAGAGATTAAAAAATTTAAATATAGTGTCTATAAAATGATGAAAGTGTTTGACGTTTTTCAATACATCGAGAACAGATGAAAATTGTAAAATGTACTTAAGACAAGAAACCAAATAATATCTATTTTCTGCTCTTATCGAAACACATGCAAATGAAATAAATGAGTTACAATTTTTCATGGTTTTTGTATCCCAGAAGTAAAAGTATTTATAACCTTATTTGCGAAAACCATAACTTAGTAATTTTGAAAACAAAATCAAAATATTTAAAACAAAGTTTATAAGTTAAAAGAAATATTAATGAATAGGATATTCAATAAGTAAATTCATATAACAATAAGTGAATATAAATTAATAGGGTGCAAAAAATTATCAACTAATGAAAAAAAAGTATTTTGCTATTTTTCACTCACCTGCAGAAGAGGAGCTTACAAACAAGCTCAGAAAAGCGATGCTCACCAGTAGATGCATATCCTGTTAATTCGCTCAAGGCACTTTAGGTGGGAATTAAAGTCTTTATTTATCTTTTACAATGCATGTAGTTTAGTGAATCAACGCTAAAGAAGAGTAACTAAAATATTGGGGGAAAATACGACTTCTTATCAATACACCACTCTTTCTGGATTGCTCCCTTCAAAATGGTGAAGAGTGGCGATTTTCTGATCAAAACAACAAGCACATCTTTATTTCTTCAGAATATAGTATACTAGCGCCACACAGTGTTCAAAATAAAAATTAAAAGTTCTTAACTGCGACTGAAATTCACCGTATTCTCGAACTAGAAGCGTTGGCGTGCAGCTTGCACATGCCCTGAGGAAGTGATGTTTTATAATATACGAAATTTTGTGCACTACGCAGGCACTGACTTTCAAACATTTGCGTGATCAAAAAAGATATTACCTATTTAAAAGCAACCAATTATCATGTCTTTCACCTTGTCCTTTCTTTTAAAAAGAAATCAACAAATACTTTTTTCGTTCACTTTTACGAAAGAAGAGTTTCTGCAGTCCCATTTTCAAGACTCATTAAAAAAATGAATCTAACTTTGTTCAGTTAGATTATCAAACCCAAATAATGGAAAAGCTTTACAGTCATCCATCTTTTTCCCAGCTATTATAATCATTTCACGTAAGTAAGATTGCTTCCGAAATATGCATTAGAATAATTCTGCACCTCAAAATAATTTTAGTTAGGTATGCGGTTAGAAACTATGGAATGATTTGAAGCCATTCATTTTTGTAAAACAGAACAAGGAATTTTACAAGATCAACTTTATCTCAAATCATTACTTTAAGTGTCATTTTAAATTGTAATGTTTCAAAATTAAACAATTTTATGAATGAGAACAAAAAGTATATCCGAGATATATCTGTAAACTCACCTACGTGAACCTCAGAACCAATTCCTACCATTAAAGGAAATTACAAACTCGGATTTTAACCGCCAGGCGCAGTTATAGCGAATGCATGAAGGAACACATTCTTCATTAAAAAACACTCTCTTTTCTCGGGAGCAGACTTTTCTGATAATTTTTTCATTGTCTTTTTTACAAATGAATAAAATTGATAATAAGTTTATGTGTTCATTTTTATTTAATCTTTCAAATATTTGTATTTTTTAAAATAGTTTGGTTGCCATTGTATTATTTTAATGGTTTGGAGTTCTTGACAGTTACTTTGAATCGTGAGCAGGAATCTGACACAATGTTAAACTTCGAATTAATGGAAATAATGAAGCAGCCTTAAAGTTAATCAAAATTTTTAAAATTCACCTAATTTTTAATTTAAGTATCTATAGACACTTATAAAATCAATCAAACTACGACGGTGTTATAACTTTTTGTGCATTGGTTGTGCAGAGGATGCATACAGTCTTAAATATTTATACGAAGAGCCCAAACAATGAAATGCCTATTGTTTATACACAATTATACATTTCTCAGATAATATCGATAAATATAAAAAAGTAATCCGATATTCAGAATATAAAAAAAAGGAACTAATTATATGATTACTCGACATTTAAAAATTGCCGACGGATGTAATCAGAACACAATAAACTTTTGCTTTTGTGTCGGAAAGGGCGAATAATGTGACTTTTTTGAGCCTCCTCGGGAAAATTCTTTAAAAATATCTTTAGTTGCTCTTCACGTAAATAAATACGCTTTTAATCCCTTTATTGACAACCCAGAAATTACTGAGCCCAAAACGTTTTCTGGTGGAAAATAAAAAGGCATAATTCATAGGGATAACCATGGGTTATTAAGACATTGATGGTATTCAACTCTAATATTTGGAAAGGAGAACATACTACATTTCCTTATATCTCTTATAATTTCAATTTTTCGGTATGTAAAATTAATCAGTCCTTTACCATTTTATTGGCTAGTTTTTACTTTTCATCAAATAATCAAATCATCATCGTAAATAATCATCTTTGTATTTGCCTCCCAGACGAATATTTTAGAATTATATAATATTATCCTTTACTTAGATATAAGAATAAATGATGGGATATTGCATTGCATATACTAATACAAATGCTTCACAATGAAATTTTCAAGTCATTAGTTGGAATGGGGTTACATAGTAACAGAAAGGAAGAGCAGAAATGGAAGTAAGTAAGAAAAGAAAGAGTATATATAGAGAAAGGACTATATAATATTTTTCACGTGCATATAATAAAATAAAATAATTTCATTTTTAACCTTCCTTAACAATGAATAAGATACATTTCGAATTTCACTACACGTGTTTGTTCTCTGAATGAGCATATTAGGTTTCTGGTAACAATTCTTACCCGGATATTCACACTACAGTGCAATGATTTCGAATCAAATTCTACTATTGCATGTTCTTGGTAAATTGAAATAACTTTATATCCCTTTTTGTGAGTATATATTTTTCCATTGGATTTATACGTGTTTATATTGATACATATATGAAAGTGATCACTGAAAATAATTTATAGCATAATATCACGCGTTTCAAATTTTTTGTTTCTATTTTATATGGATGCCATCTATCTTTTGTAAATATGGAAGTAGAGATAAAGGCATACTTCACCACAATGACCAGCTGTAAACGTAAAAATATATTTACGCATGTGTTTTATCTTTACATTAATTTCACCTTCACAAATATTGAAATTAAAGCCACAAACAAAAAAAAGCCAACAATCAGTTAGTACAATTGACTGATGTCAATGTGGCTCAAGAAAAATGGTGCATTAATTATTAATACAGGAAATTTGAAATAATTAAACATAAAAAATCTTTTTAAAAACATGATTCTTACATTTATGAATGATTTTTTATAAAATCAAATTATTAATTCTAGAGAAAAAAACGGTGAGAATTTTTATAATAAAAACTACTCTAGAAGTATTATTTGTATTACCAACGATTATATTACTTTTAATTACTTTAAATATGTTAACGTGCGCGCTGATTCTGAATAACAAGTAAAAACTTGAATTAAAACTTAATTATCTGCATTTCCTAGGTATGGTTATTTGTATAACTTGCATAATATGTTATTTCTTGTATTATCTATAGCAAGAATTAATCATTCTCATAAAAGAAAAAAAATCACATGCACGAGGAAAATGCATATATGACTGTTTTATAAGTCACATTCAATTTTTTGACTCATAGTAAACCATTTATTTTGAATAATGGAAAACGATATTTCTATTACTATAATTTTATGGAAATGAAAACATCACCTAATTTTTTAAAAATCTCCGTTAAGATTTTTTTAAAATTAAATATATAGATATACTCTTAGAAAAAGTTTTCAGGAGCGGGTAATAAAAACGAGAGGAATAAAGTAAGAAAAATGATTAAGATACATTTTACGAAAACAAGATCTTTCATTTTTATTAATAGTTCAGAAAAAAAAAACCGACAGTTTTTCAATTAACAGCTTACAACCTGTCCTTCATTGATAGAATAGCTGCTTTTTCACCAAATCCAGGTGCATTGGTCACCTTGCAGGTGTTAAATGCCATTACTGTTCGACCCCCAATTTTGAGTAGATTAAATTGGGCATAAATTCATCGCTCTTTCGTAACAAACGTTTTAAAGTATTTTGAGCAATAACAACGAATAATCTATGTAAGAAAAAGGAGAAAAATATTTATTGAGCTCTTACATGCTTCTAAAACAGTAAGATGCTTATATTATATCAAAAGTAGCTAAGTGGTCAATTTGAAATCTTGCATTGAAGTATTTAAAAAAACAAGGATAAAAAGATTTCACAAATCCTGAAAACACATTAATAATGCATCAAGAAGTATCTATGTGCATTTGATGGTTCTGCATGAACCTATTTATCCAGATGACGCTATATTAAAACTTAGAGATCGTATCTGCAGAAGTTAAATGACTACCTTTTACTGACAGAACAGCCCACTTTTCATCGAATCCCTTGGAATTTGATACTTTGCACGTATAGTTGCCGTTACTGATTGCGTTCACCTTTGTGATGACCAAATTAGACATGAATTCATCTGTCTTGCGTATAAGGATATCTCTTTCGCCCATCAGCGGTTTGCCGTCCTTAAACCACACGAAATCAAACGGCGGATCTCCGTAAACTACGGCGCACTGCACGGACTCGCGCATGCCGGAGTCCAAGTCGTTGGAGAAATGAAATGACTTAATTTTCGGTTCTCCGGAATCTGCAAGAGGAAAAAATACGGTTAATTGAAAAATTTCTTAAGTATTTCATACAAACCATGAATAACTGGTTCTTAACCTAATTCACAGTCAACTTCACGTAGAATACTGGTTGAGTTCGGCTTGTAGTACTTTTTAAAGCAATTTCCGAATTCTATTCTAATTAATTTCAAGAATTTTATTTCGATAGATTTGTTTTACCTAAATTTAAGAGATCTGTACTAATTAATGAGGGTTTTATTGAATTTTTTATTACATAAAAACAATCATCCTGTTATATATTTAGCATTTATTTAATTCATTTATTAAACTTTTAAAATCTAAATGAAAATGTAATTCTATCCTTTACCATTTGATCACGAGAAATTAAGGAAATTTCAAAGCATTAATTAGCGATACTAAGAAAACGATTTTGATTCTAATTTCGAATAAAAAGTAAAGGGTCAAATTGCTTCTTCTTTTTTTCTTTTTTTTATCTCAGTCATTATGTCACTTTCCAATCTTTTGCTTTTAAACGACTTAAATATTGTAAACTCCAATTATAAGAAAAAGAAAAAAATTAAATATTTTATCCAAACTATATTTTAACGATTTCCTCAACAAAACACATTTTTTTACATTACTAAAAATTTACGTTAATTAAAGTTAATAAACCTCCATAACGCAATTTAGAGTTTCAGGAGAGCGAATTTGAAACTGTGCTCTCGTCTTTTTCTTACTACATCGATTAATATTTTCATGTATTATAACTATTACTGCAGGTGTAATTAAACAATCAAGCAAAATAAACAATTAAGAAGTTACAGAAGAAAATAAAAAAATTACATTGTAAAATGTTTATTTTTTTAAATAGTAAAGAGGAAATTTTTTAAAATTTAATTTCTTCTGAAAATATGTAAAAATATTTGAAATATATTAACTATTTATTCATCATGCGTTTGTTACGAATTCGGTTGATATTATATAAGAATGAGATCAATGAAAAATTTCTTTTCTTTTTATTTAACATAGTAAACTATATCAAAATTGTTGTTTGAATAATACAATAGTAACGATCAATAAATATTCAAAACTAAAAATTATGTATATTATAACGATATTTTTCACAAAATATCGTTATTGAATAACGCAAAATATCAATATACACAAAATATACATGTGTAAATTTTGTATCAAATTAAATTTTTTCACTCACCTCCTGAGACGACATCAATAGCAAGATAGAACATAGCCATGGTCGCTACTTTCAAAAGCAAAAACATCTTCATTGAGATTATTTAAAGCAGGCATCCACCAATGTTAACGGAAGAAAGAATAAAAAATCCGTAAATGTTGAAGCCTTTCCTTCAAGTAGAACTTGCACAGAGAGATTAATAAAAGCACTGAACACAAACACCTGGACGAATTTTCTACAGGAAAAATAGACCAACTAAATAATGCTTTGACAAGATGCTAGCGCCATATAGTGGCAATGAATATAATTAAAAGATTCCAAGTAGAATATCGAATCCTTGATAATCTCGAACCAAACCCACCGAATCTTCCGATGCACAAACAATTCTTTCCACGAAATATTTCATGCAAAAGCACAGTCTCATTTACGTGAAAAAGTCGTCCTATAAGTGAATAATTCTTGATGTTGTTATAATACATTGCATGTTACAAATTTTTGGTTGAGAAATTCTGTCACTTTTTAGTCTTTAAAGAATGTTCTTTCCTACTTGCTTTTCAACACACGGTTAGAAAATATTGATTTCAAGCCAAAATGTTACAAAACAATAATTTTCACTTTTTATCAATGCTTTTTAGACATTTTTTGTGTGAAGGATTGTAATCTGTTTATAATGAAAGAAAAGCTAGTCAGAACAGATCTGTTTTTATCACAGCAACATGATCCTGAAATGTGTTAAAGTTTGTGATGAGAACCGTGATCATAATTGTAACAACCATTGTTTCTGGTTTTCATTTTGTAATAAAGCATGTCCTCGATTTATTGCAAGAAATCTTTCATAAAGCTTTATATTGATAAAATTAATTTTTGAGCAAACTGAATGCATTATTCACAAATTAAAGACACCTTTAATATTGAATGATATAACAGATTTTTTTACAAAAGAAATAACAAAAAAATTACAATATATTACTTATTAAATGAGATATTCCCACTCCACTGTTCTTTAATTTCATATTGAAAAATGATGAAAATGCCTCATTTGGAAATTGTAAAAAAATGGAAACAACTGTAGCGTCATGAAAATAGCTAAAAAATATCCTTATATGAGCATTTCCTGACCAAGATAACTTAGAGCTTACACCAAAATGACTTAGTCCTTTGAAAATTACCAAAAAACCAAATTCAAGGGAAATCCTTTCAAATATTTTGGATGATAATCATATGGTTCAAAAATATGCGGCGATCTGTCATAATACATAATATTTGACGATATGAAAAATTAATGAAGTTTATCAGGAAATATATAAAAATCTATTATGTACATAGCTTGCTAAAATATACTTTTACAACTCTAATTAGGAAAAATAAACGATCTCTTTTATAGCGTCTAGGATCTGGTCGGAAATGGCCTGATATTACTCCCCGAATGTGTTTAAAGAATTCATCACACATTAACATACAAAAAAAACTAAAGTTTTTAATTGCAATGAAACAATTAAAATGAATAAAAAAAGAATTAAATGAAATCTGCTCTGCATATTTCAATGCCCCATGGCAGAACCTAATTTCTTGAAAGGCCAAGCACCACGTGCTCGTGCAAGTTAAATTATATTTTTATTCATTTTAATTGTTTCATTGAATGAGTCATATTTTTATAGTAAACGATCCCAAAAATTTTGTCTCCCATTTATTGTTTAAAAAATACATCACCTTTCCAATTTATTTCACTTCATTTCACGTGTTCAAAATGATATTTTCTTAGGTTTTATTTGCTGTAGTCATTAATTTATCTTTTTAAAAATCAGAGCTTTTGTAAATGACAAAGCGTTACTAAAAAATGATTTTTTGAAATGCTCGTGCAGATAATAAAATTTTTATTTTTCACTTACGGATTTTTGTTGGCGCCACAAATCTGATTCCCAAAATAACATCAAGTTCTGGCATGATAATAAGCTCTCTTTTATACACCTAAAACATTACGATATTTTTTTCAAAAAACGTGTTTATTACTGATATAAATGCATAATCAAAATCCGATAACTAGAAAATTGTGAAAGAAATATTTTACTTTCTACAATGCGGAAATCATAATCGTCAGAAAGAAGAAAATCTTAACTATATATATATATATATATATATATATATATATATATATATATATATATATATATATATATATATATGGTTGGATATCAACGAATTTACCAACGAATCTATATCCATAACTGGGATTTGTTACGGAATATAATTAATACTTTTACACTGTATTATATGTTTTATTACTAGATAAGAAGAATAAAGTAGATTTTTTTAATCAAAGTAATAGATTCTTTAAAAGCACAAAGTAATAAGTGAAAAATGTAAACAAATACTAACTGTAGATTAGTTAGTACAGCAAAAAAATCAAATATATCTTAAATATGATGATTTTTGAGTTGAAGAAATCGGACTTTTGTAGTCATTCTCCATTTCTGCAATCAGAACTAGTTTGCACCATTATTATTATGCATATTTTCAAGTATCAGCAATGATCATCCCTAAAGCAAGGATAAGCAAATACCAATCTTAAGCCCACCATAAAAAATCTTGGCACCATAATATAATTTATTATAAAATTCAATAAAATTTTTTATAAATTCTATTGGTATAAAGGAAATGTTGACTGTATTTCAAGAAATTATTCATAATATGGTGCGATGTGTCAATTATATCATTATACAGGTATTTAAAATTATTACCCAATTATCTCTAGTGGAGCGGATAGAAAATCTAAGCCGATCATATCTGGATTGTATCTCTTGTAAAAAGAGAGCCAAATATGATCGGCATTCTAAAGGAGATGTAGACTTTCTATTTCAATGTAGAGAGGAGAGGTATAATTGTATCACTTTTGCATCTAGTTTGCAAATTCAATACACATTCTTGAATAAAGAAAATAGGTAACAAAATGAAAACATTATGAATATAAAAGATTAGATACGTAAAGCAAAAAAAAAAATGTCATATGTATGAATACATAAAGTTTATTAAAAACGTTATAAGTAACTATGTCGTAACATGGATTATTTAAATGGAAAAATCGTCAAAAAAAGTAATTATAGTTAAAATAAGTATATTCAGATGACGCGCTTTTTAGTACCCATTGACCCTTTAATTTTGAAACACATTGTACATATGGCTCAAAAGAACGTGCAGTTACTGTTACAGTTATGAAGTTGCATATGCCACCTGGAGCCTCCAATAAGCCTCCTGCTTCCAATAAGACTGATCCCACAAAGAGCTTCATTGGAATAAGAGCTTCATTGGATAAATACTTTATTTTTTAGTATCTCTTAAATATTTTTGATCTTAGTTCCTTTGACTTTAATATCCTACGCCATTTTATCTAAATAATGGTAACTTTAAAATTTAACTGGTTTGTTTTGATAAGATAAAGAATTATACACCCATTATTACAATTTATGAAAATAGAGACATATGAAAAAATACTTGATGGCTAACCAAAATTGATATTTTTTTTCGACAAGAAAAGAAATAAGATTCGATTTTATATACTACAAAAAATTAATAATAATGATCTCGTGCCTTCTTTACAACGGGGCTGCAGTAACTTCTGAGGGTATGGGACCCCTGAGCAACCAAGGGCAGAACTCTGACTTCTAGCTCATAGAAGGATGTCAGACACACATTCGCCTGCACAACCCCTTTTTACAAAGAGACACATTCACACAACTCACATAATAAACCACATAATAACCATGCCCTGGCCGGGATTCGATCCCGGGACGTCCGGATCACTAGGAAGATGCCCTTCCCCTGTGCCAGGACGCCATCATTAATAATAGAAAATGCACATGCAAGGTGAAATGTGGTTTCTCAATGGAAAAACAATTTTTAAAAGATTTTTTACATGAATTATTTATTTAAAACAATTTTCAGTGATTTTCTATGTTCATGTTTCCTGTTTTATAGGCTGTATAAAATTCAAAACAAAAATATCTGATATTTATTTTTATAGTTCAAAATAATTGAAAAAATTGCACTACACATAAATAGTAAAATTTTAGAATATATTTACATTTGCGCATTAACTTTTTACAAAAGTTATTACATTATGACTCAACAAATGAAGTATAAACTATAAATATTAACAATATAAAGAATAAATGCTAACATTACAGATACAGACTAAAAATATAATTACTTGTGAATGAGGTGGTGGAAACTTCAAAGAATACTTTAACCCAATTATTGAAGTTGATATGATGCTAACAGACCTTATTCTTAAACAAACAATCAAACAGAAAAAAAAAGTCTAAAATGAAAAATCTTGCCTGAAGAGTCCGATTATCATTATCGGACTAGAAACTGCTTTTATACACAAATAATAACCGATTAAGCTATAAATGTTATCTGATTTATGAGAAAAAATCATTTCATCCATTATTAGACATAACTCTTACTGAAAGAACAACTGATTTTTCATCGAAACCTGCTGCATTGGTCACTTTACAAGTATAGTTGCCGTTACTATCTGCGTCTACTTTTGAGATGAGCGAATTCGATGTAAAATCGTCCGTCTTTCGATGAGAAACGCCTCTTGTGTTCACGAGTAGTTGACCCTCTTTGTACCAGAATAATTTAAAAGGAGGATCTCTGAATGTCACAATGCAGTTCACGGCTTCCCTCATACCCATTTCAAGGTCGACGGAAAATTGAAATGGTATTATTTTCGGATCGCCAGCATCTAAAAAAGAATCGTGTAATAAAGTTTCTGGCCTAATATTTCAAAATTTATTTTTGAATAATTATTTTTGTAACACTATTGTAAACATATTCAACAGAGAAGAAATATTTTTTTTTGTTTGCGCCCTTGTCTATTAGAGCATCCTTTAGGGTAATTATCCCTTCATCAACAAATGATAGGGGTAGATAAAATCCCTCTTTGTTTCACAAATTCTTCTTCATTTGTAGTAATCACAGCAATTTTCAGAAGATAACATTTTATACAGTGCTTCATCAACAGCAAAATGATTTCTAAAAGCTGAATTAAAATAAAATATATAGTATTTTCTATACACCATTATTTGATATTCCGGTTAGTCAACTAAAAGCAATTTTGATTTTAATAATTTCATAAAAATTCGATGATCCTAATATAAAAATATCAAATATTTCATCTCAAATACTATTCATGTCTTTAAATTCGTTAAATTTCATTAGAAGTATCAGATGATTATTTTTGTAAAATATGTGACTTTATTATAGTCTTAAAATACGATATATGTAATATATTCTCAAATTCTTTACAATAAGGACTATAACTTCCTTCAGTTTATAAATAAAAAAAGAAATTCATATAAATTAAGTGAACTATTCTGGTGGGTATGGAAAGAAAATTGCCTACTTTACTTTTTAAAACTTAAATCATTAAAAAAAGACTGGTAATGAAATTATATAATTAAATAATAAATAATTAATTATATAACTTTATGATGAAGTTAGAATTGGAAAAAATATATCATTTAAAACTTCATCAAATTGAATAATAATGTTAAGGGAAGCATTTTCAGCTTTAAAAATAATTTTTATTCATTTAGGCACGTGAATGCAATTTTTATCGAAGAAAACCTTATATTTAGCCTAATTTTTAAATATCATTTTTCAGAATTTAAGTTAATGTAAACATATAGTTCATTAAACCCCTGACTACGCAATTCTTTAAAATCGCTATTTAGATACGATATTTGCAAGTATATAAAATTTATTTTTCAAATATTTTTTAAAGAAAGTCAGTCAGTACTATACGTTACTCGATAATATTATAATATAATAAAAATCTGTAATCGTAAAAATAAATACTCCAAACTGAGAAAAATGCGGGATACAACAACAACAACAAAAAAAAAAGGACGGATTTTCGAACAGCCGAAATCTCTGGATAAGCAGCTGGAGGGTTAAAATTGGATATAATAATAATAACAGTTCCCATTTACCTGCAAAAACAAAACTTGACATGAGATCAAACGCAGCCGTCATCCAGAGTCACCTCAAAAGCTACATCTTGAAATTGTGATTTGAAGTTTCAAAAATCCTTCAGTAATCACTAAAGTTTGAGAAGTTACGACAACTGCAAGTTAGAATGCTAATTCGGAATATTCTTTTGATTACTTTTCTAGCGTCAATTAGAAGCTTGCACTCAGTTTGAGAAGCCCATTGTGAAAGATTCTCATTTCAACGAGACACTAGCACCACATAGAAGTAGAAAACCGAATAAAAAGATTTCCACTGTAAAATATAGCATACTCTCGACATCAGTATTATCCATGCTTATATAATGATACACAAACAAGATTAGGGTTGCATTTAGGATTGTGAAAAAATAAGCCTTCGTTAAAGAGAAACACGGTACAATTATTTTGAATAGCCTTTATTTTATACTTTTCAATTCTATTCGATGCATTTCGAATGACAAACGTTTTAATGCAAACAAATAATAAAAATCATTGATGCATTCATGTATGCAAACAAATAATAAAAATCATTTGATCAGCTGAGGAGTTCAGATAATTTGTTTTATTCATTTAACATGTGGCAGAAGTAGTAATTGCTTCAAAAAGAAAGCTCAAAAAAGTATATAAAAATGCAGATAAAACAAAGTTGTATTGAAGGCACAATTAAAATTTCATATTCCAAGGCTTCTATACGAATGAAACAGTGCACATTTATATATAGCAGTTCCATTCATACCTTTCATTTAAAACGAATAATGATTATAAGGAATAATTATGAAATGAATAGAGCATAAAATTTACTAAAGATAAATAATCAAGTAGCTGTAAAATACAGCTAATGAAAATAAATATCTGAATAAGTTCGACTTTTGATAAACCAAATAAAAAAATCTAAATAAAACAACTATAAATTGTGACTTTAATTGCAATGCATTTTTTATAATAAAACTTTTTAAAAACAAAAGATATGAATCAAATTAGGCAATCAGTGCGACATAATTTCATTTCATTTGATTACTAAAAATTAATTTTTATATTAAGTAAACACTGAGGAATTGAAAATTCTTCTAAATAGAATAGAATGCTATGCACCCTCATTTGGAACTGAAGCATTCCTAATTTTTGGAAGCATAAAACTACCTAGCCAAGGAGATATTCCTAACTTACAAAATACTACCACAAATATATATATATATATATATATATATATATATATATATATATTTTTTTTTTTTCTGCAATATATATATATATATATATATATATATATATCACTTGCAGTGCTAGTCCATCCTGGGGTGGGGAAAGAGTAAACCCCTTAGTGCAGAATGAGTTCTCGTGCCAGTTGGACCCAGAGATGCATAGATGCGCCTCTACTGAGCAAGAGACGAAATTCTCTGATTCATTTATGTTCACATTTACTTCATATTAAACGAGGGCGAGATCCAATGCTGCAATATTTCAATGCTTTAATAAGTTAATTAGCATATCTTTGCTGAGATCCGAAATAAGTTGTAAAAAAAACTACAGTCCACTATTTTTTTTTATCGAATTACAGAAATAATTATTGCAAAAAATGAGAAAAACACACACATAAAATGAATAAAAGTATATTTGTTTGTAAGGTTAGATTCTTTATACAAAACAGTTTTTTTAAAAAAACGGATTTTATCTTTCGCGTGAAAATCATACTAAGCTTTTATTAACCAAAATTAGGAGGAACTCATACAATGCGATATTTTTAACCAACATTTGTATGCTGATTTACAATAATAGAATCAACATTTTAATTACTGATTATTAATCATATGACAGCTCATACCGATTTCCAGTAATCATAGACAGCGGTAAAAATACGAAAGCAGAAACTGGTGAATAGATGATCCGGTTTGTTTTTATTTCCAACTTTTTAACTAAATCCACTTAGTTTAAGGATTATTCGAGAACAGTATTAATAAGTAAATTCAACAAAAGTTTCGCTTTGTTGTAATAATATTTCCCAAAGTCCACAATTGTATATTAGAAGAAAAGGATAATGACCTTATTAGTTGTATGTGAGAGCGTCCGAGGGAAACATTTTCACACACTCAGATATTTTCCGTATTCTCAGCTCTGTGCTGCCAGATGAGGTTTCCTTCGAGCATGAAAGTGGAAGTGGTTAATCGCTTTAAGATTCTTTGACAGTCGCGCTGCTGTAGGAATGTGAGGGCTTTTGGATAGAGCGACATGGTGCTTTATGATGCTTTTTTCTATTCTTCAATTCAAGTATATATTCGGTATATATTTCAAATCGGTATATATTTTCGGCTGAAAGAATGCAGCAGTGCTAAATCACAAAACATTACTTTTTTCAGTCCAAAATGACTTTTCAAAAACATTCTCCTTTTAAAGCATTATTAAGATGGGTTTACACCATAGAGCTGGTATATAAATAGAGGGCGCCAGTCGTATCTTTCTTGTCTCAATATCCGTACGCATCATAACCACGTGTTGTGTGAAGAATCTGAGAGTAAAGATACCATTTTTGGCGACGTATCCAGAATCTCGGCAAACTCAAAATCTGTCGGGCAATCTTTTGCTTTCCCGCCATTGTAATTTCCGGTCGATTTTCATTTCCTGGAAAGTTTATTTTTTTCTTTTATTATTTAGAAATTATTATAATAAGCAAAAACAAGTAAACTGATTTCGAAGATAATTTTTCGTTTTCAAAACATAAATGTATTAATTTGTTGACTTAAATCATGATAAATTATTTGCTTGCTTTTTTGCATTAATTAAAAGTAATTATTTTTCTTTTTTAAATAAACATATCTTATTTCTTTTATTTACCTAAAAGCATCTTTGTATTTCACATTACATGTTCAAATACTTTCTGTCATTATCTTAAACAGATAAAAAAATACCTTTATAAAAATAGATTATAAAAGTGACATTAGTCTTTTCTCCCTTCATAATACTGTGCTTATGCATATATCAATTACTATCCATGTTATTAGAGAGATAAATTATAAAATCTTAAATTATACATTATAGACATCTTTTACGATTTTATTTATTATTGCAATTATTTTTTTTAAATTTAAAACCAAGCGGAAACCTTTTCTAATATCAATTATCTGTTGATTCTTTGTATAAAAAGAAATACCCGAAAATACTTTTATTGTGTCCCAATTAAAAAATTAAAAGAATTGACCAGAGATTACTTAATTATTTTCGAAAGTGAAAAAATCCTTAATTATCATAATTCTATATAATTATTCCATAGATTGTTCATTTTAGTAATTTTAGTGAATGGAGGCAAAAAAATTTTTTAAAAAAGAAATTCAGCAAAGCTTTTGTTAATCCACCTCAGTCAAAGCTACTTTGTTATTTATTAATTGTATGGTGATGTAAATCTAATTTTGGATCGTTGATTTTAATAAAAATAATAATTAAATTAATTTTAACTAATAAAAATTAACCTTAGTTAACAATCGTAAATATATTCTTTTGTATTAGTTTTATAAGCATCTGGATGTGTATCACATTTAAATCAATTTCTTTGAAGATAAAATTCACAATTCTTGTCCGATCGGTTTTTATTGAAATCAAAATCTGATGAAAGCAATTAAACAATTCTACTCATTACTCCAGCTTTTTTACAGAATAAAAATTACAAAAAAAAAGTTTTCAGCATGGATGAGCAACAAAATGTATATCAAATAGCAAGATCTTGACTCTTATTTTGTAAGGGTTTTACATTAATTGTAAAATGCTTTATAATTCTAAATTAGAATATTAAAATTAGACAAAAACATGTATTATCAAATTAAAGTCCAAGAATGTTAAGTTTTTTTAAAAAAATACAGAGTATTTGGTGTGACTATCAAAAAATTTTTGTGACTAAATAAAGCTTATGATTAAGTTAAGAACACCTTTCTTATAATAAAAGGAACCACAAATTATCACACCAAATAATTGTTAAATAAAACATAAAGAAAATAATATTTTATTTTAAATTACAATTTCTCGACATAATTCAAATATTTTCATTTAAACTTGGAGCATTAATTAGAACAACAATCAAGAGCTGCCCTGAAAAAAGAAATAGATTTCAACTATCCCGGCCTAACAATTACAATTACTATAAATAATTGATCAAAAATTATATTAGCACTAGCCGCCTTTGGCGACCAGTCGGTTCTCCAGTATTAATGCTCGCTAAAATTTTCATGTAGTATTTTTTATAACTAAGTCTCATAACAGGTGTTTCACCAAAATATTTTTAAACCAAACAAATTTATAGTCATATAATTCATTTATAGTATTATTTAGTATTATTTTCTTCAGATGTTCTGTTCATTGTACTACTCTTCTTTCTCTTTCTATCCGAGCAATGATGGTCCCGGAATTGATATTTTACTTAAATGGTGGAGGAAAAGGTCTAAAATTCTACGTTTTTATAGAATAATGAGATTCAAATTTTCATAAATGTAAATACACTAAACAAATAAAGACACAATTGTTTTTCAAGAGATGTGAAAGTTTAAAAACAGCTTGGAAAATGCCGCGCACAGAGAAAAAAATGGTGACGCACGCACACACCCTTCTTTTCTTTTCTTTCTTTTTTTAAATCCTTTTTTTCTTCACTACTTTTCTTTTTACAAACCCTTTTTCCCTTTGTTATTCTTTTTTTTCTTCCCTGCCCAAATTTTATTTTGAGCAGGCATAGATTAAATATTCATGCAGACTAATAATAAAATCAACTATTTTCTTTCTTTTTTAAACATCCCTTTATCTATGAATGAAAACCAACTGACTTCGCGTATTTCTTTCTAAACAAATCATAATTTATTACTTCCTGCTATCTAACTCAGCTGGTGTGGGGGAAGGAAATGAAGATTTTTGGCGGGAAAGTAAGAAAAGTGTCGTTTTAACTATTTTCGTCGCATTTTTTCATTTTTTTCTCTCCATAAGAACCATTCTCGTGTCTTAACGAAAATATTAAAAAAAAATTAGCCTAACTGGTCGAGCCGTTCTGCAGTTTTGCGCTTAGCAACGCATTTCGAGATTCATTTTTATCAATATAGATTGAGTTTTCAACGCCAATTGATGATTCAAAGCCAATTGTGACACCGCAAAAATCTATAATTTCCCACACCAGTTGGAAACACAAATACAAATGAGAAATTTCTAATTTCCTTTATTCTACATTATTTTAATTCGAAAGTACTTCAAAATGAATCAGAAAACTCTATTAATTAACAATGTTTAATTTTAAATACATCAAACCTTATGGAAATAAACAGAATCGTTTGAAATAATCGGCCGAAAACATGTTAAGCCTAACCCCAACACTGTTGGGAAAAAACAAACTGAATTCGTTATTTATTTGACGATAGGGAAACGAAGATTTTTGGCGCGAAAGTTAGTTTTTAATTAATTAACCTAATTTATGAATTAATATTTTTAAAAAACTGAATTAAAATCAAACGTAATCCACAACAAGTTTTAAAAAATTTAGTTGAACTTGATTGGTTGAATAAAAAGTATGTTTATTTAATAATCTTTGTATAAACTCTTGTATTGGCGAGAAAAAATCACGCCAAGCTTTTAGCCAACCGCTTGCAACACATTCGAGTTTGAAATAAAGCAAGTAGCAAAATATAATGCAGTTCCATCAGTTTAAATGAACCTTAATGACAAGTTAAATAAATTAAATACAATAAGTAAACCAAACTATGAAATATTATGCAGTTATAACAACAAAATCACTGAGTGATCGTGGCTACGAAATTTTTAAATGAATTAAAATGGATATAAATAGAATATGTTTTATTGTATATACCAGTGAAATGACAGATAACTGTCCTTAGAAGCTTTTTCTTTGCATCCAATTGCACAGCAATTGTTAACCACGGCTTAAATAAGCTTTAAAATTGAACAGTTAAAAGCAAGAAAAGATCTCCCATTGAAATATAATGGGAAATGGATATTGCGGTTACAGTGAATACAAATTCTATACACACAGCACGTGTTTCTATCTTGTCCCACGTCTTAGTAGGGTTGCACTCCCTCTATTAGTATACCAGCTCTATGGTTTACACTCGACCAGTCATAAAACCAATAGGCAGCGCATGCGCAGAAAGGCTGAAAAATGCTGTTCGGTCCATGACAAGTGCTTGTCCTGGAGGAACATCAACAAGTCTCTGTATTGTATATTTTTGTTAATGCGCAAGCATTTATAGAATTATAGAATTCAGCAACTTCTTTTTTGGAGTGAAAAAATTGATCATTTGTCACAGATGAATTCCATGTTTGTTCTTTGTTCTTCCTAATGCCAGGCTGAGTTCTTTTTTTTAGACATTTAATTTACCAATTCTTTTTCTATAGTTTTCCAAATATAGGTATGTTGGTTTTTTTTTTGTTTTATTTTATCATATTTCCTTTTGTAAATATCTATCATTTTAATACGGTGCGAAGTGAAAAAGAAAAAAATTCAGGGTTACCTAAACGGCAATTTGTAGCTAAACATGGAACGCCTGATTCTATCTTATGATATTGTGACAAACATATATCAGCTTCTTTCTGCGTTAGCTGTCTTATAGCTTACTAGTTGTCTTATAACTGGCCGAATGTAAATACATCTTCTTTCTGTTTTTTCGTTCTATTGCCATTTGCAGTCTACTTAAAAATGTCGAAGCAATAATAATATATGATTTTTAATGTCACAAATGCAACCATCTTTCAGTCTTAAAAGGAAAAAAATTTATTCATATAAGTACTAAAACTTGTTTGATATTAATTTAAATTTATTAATTTTTTGGAATAATTTTTCAATCCAAATAATTTTTTCCTATCAACTTTTCTGTAGATGGCAACAATGCTGTTAAAAAACAATCGAAAGGATAGGAAAAGAAATTCAAAATGATTAGACAAGATTAGATAAGAGCCGAAGGAAGTTTCAAAGATGAAGTTTTGAATCGAGAAGCAAGCGTACCTCTTATCCCGTTTCTTCTACCTGTCACATTCACCTTCAAAAAATTTTCAAAGTGGGTAATTTTTTTTCTCAGTTGCTTTTAATTTTTATGTTTACTTTTTTTCATCTTTCTCCAATGCCCATATGTTTTTGGCGTTTATTAACATGCTTCTTTATGTAATAAATGTTATGATTTTTTTAAACCAAATTACTTACCAATTGAATTTTTCTTAACAAATTGTTTTTCCATTCTGCAGTTTTCACTCAAATAGAGAAATGGAGGCACTTAAAATTATGATGCATCCATATTCTTTCCCATTTAATATTATTTGATTAAAAGGATTTTTAATTCATTGCAATTTTGCTCTCTTCTTATAGTTATTTTGTATCATAATCTTCCAAATTTCAACTTTGATTTTTGTTTCTGACTTCTGCATGTGCCTATCCACCATTAATTTAACTTATCCTTTTAATGTAACCTTTTTTAGAGGCATTTTATTTCCTGTTATATTCGCAATGAATAAATATTTGTAATGATATTTATTTTAATAAAACAGATTGTCTATGGTCTTCACTCTTAGTTATATTAAGCGAGAATATATATATTTATTGATTTTCAATATTTAGAGAAAAATAAATTACTAAAATTTTAATTTGTATCCTCTAAAATTCTTATATCCTTAATTTTTAGATTATTTCAATCTTATGTTCTAAACTAGAGCTTCCTTTCATAATCCTGCATCATAGAGAATAGAACTGGAATTGAAAATATTCTCATGGCATGTTTTTTGTTCAAATTCCTTAATATTTGTAAAAAGATTTTTTTAAAGGTAAAAAAATTGTTTTACATGAAAAATATGCTTTTAATCTCATGAGTAATGATAAAAAAATATTTTTGTATTACTGATTAATGCTTTTCTTTTCTTTCCTATTTCAAAATGATTCTTTTATTTAAAATTCTTTATATTTGGTAATGTAAAATATACGGAAATTAAAAGCATATTTGAATTCTGCTTTTACACAGTATAATAAGATTTATCTTTTCAAGGAAAAGTAGATGAATAAATTTGATATTATAACTACTTCTGATTTTGTAATGATCATTTCTAAGTAATTATTTCTTAGCCATTCAGTATAGATATTACTAGAAGCTTCTAGTGCTTCTTGTACAATCTGTTGAAGAAACACCTATCTCTGCTAATAATAAAGACGAAAGTATATGGTGTGAGTAAGCTACAGGTCAGACAGTTTGTCCTACAATTACCAAATTTGGTTCTTTTGTACCTTAGAAGGTGAGTTTAGCTTTAGTTATATTAATGTCCCATTTTAAAGAAATACAATGGCTGTTTCGGGATGGACCTCGTAATTTTGAGCCCCAGTCAAATGACGGTCACTACCCGAGCCGGCAGCCTTTTTAAAACTTTCACCAGTGAGAGGAGGTTTAACCTTGATGGATTTAACGTTTACCAAAGCCACTTACATGACGGTCTGATCCTCTGATTCCAAAGATGAGATCTTACTTACCACTGGCTTATCTTCATTTATTAAACATTAACCTGAATTTTGGATTTCTTCCTCGACAACTTCGAATTTGTGATACCAATTTAATAAAAATGCGAAATTTCGCTAGATTTTGATAAATGTTTTTATTTCCAACAATAGCTTGCAATGTTATCTTCTAGTTCAAACCGTTTTCCTTATTTCATCAGTTATCTGATAGCGTGATTTTATTCCATCGTTAAAAGTAAAAGAAGAATTTTTTAATATCTGCATAATGCATGAGACATTTAAAAAAAGTGATGTTACGATTCCACAAAATTTACAATAAAGATGATGATTTAAATATTTATATTCTCTTATAAGTATTCTTTTTTTTCTCTTTCTCTCTTTCTCTTTAATGTTATAAAATTTGTTTGCTTACAATTATTTGCCAATATTTTGATTGTGTGAGAAGGAGTAATCCCGGATTGTTACAAGCAAGATTAAAATACGTCATTTTTGCTTTCTCATAAAATTTACTTTCAGAATAGCAAAACTAACTATCTTGTTCTTATACTCCTAATTATTTTGTATTGTTCAAATGAACACGTCTTTACAGATATTCCGCATATTATTATTTTTTATAGATATTACAAACTTTCTTATCTTTTGCAGGTACTAAAAATGGTTCTTGGAATTTCTACTGTGGTATCCTTTTTCTGTAATATCGTAAAATTCATACACAATCTTTTCTTTGGGAAAGTACGCATAAATCCAACCGATTTTGAAGAAGGATGGTTTGGGAGGGGCCCGCGACCTAAAAATGGTGAGTTTCTCGAGTTCATGCAGTTTACACGATTTATTGTATGAAGTATAAGCAATTTTTTTACTTCATATTAAATGTATTTATGCAAATATTTTCTTCATTAGTGATTCTTTTAGTTTTTGTAATTTTAATATGCTTTATGCGTTTTTAAGCACTATAAAGTTATTCATTGGTTTAAGAATCCGTTTTAAATTGATGCTTTGTTCAAAATTTTAATTTTAGTGAGATAATTTCTTAAAGAATTTTCAAGAAATTACTTTGTTAGATGAGTTAAAAATTCTAATTATTTGAGAATTCGTTTAATTAATTAGCAAATTTATTAAAAGAACTTTATAAGATCTCATATATTAGTAACTTTTGATTTTTATTAGAATAATGCTAAGAATTTTATTTTTAATAAAATTATGTTTAATATTTTTAAGTAAAGATTTAATTCAGTTATTTTCAACCCGATTTAAAATTTCTCAATTTTTTTCCTTGAAAAAATTTTTAACTCACAAAACGGAAATAATAGTTAATAATTCGATGGCATTTAAATAAGTAAAACATATAAATAAATTTATAATTTGGCTTGAATATGAGTTTCTCTTTTAAAATAATTAAAACCGTGAGATTTTTGAAAAATATATTAGATTTTAAATGATAAAAAATATCCTTGTAAAATTACTCAATCTTTTTTCTCTTATTTTGAATAGATTCGGCTGATAGTGAAATTTTCCCCTTCAGAGTCCATATTTCAGATGAGGTTCTAACAGACCTGAGAGGCCGCTTAGAAAGAGCTCGCTACGAGTCTCCCTTAGAAGATGCTAAATTCGAATATGGTTTCAATTCTGACTACCTTCAATCTGTTGTTGAATATTGGAAGACGGAATACAACTGGAGGAAGCAAGAAGAAGAGTTAAATAAATTTCCCCACTTCAAAACACGCATTGAAGGCATTGATGTGCATTTCGTTCACGTGAAACCGATATTACCTGAAGGAAGTCAGGTATGATACGCTCCGGTTTACTCAGATATTATCTTTCTTTTAAAATTTGCGACGTTGTTTTAAAAATTGAACGAATGTTAAAGGAATTTTAAAAAGTCGCAGCGATGTTATAAAGGAGGTAGTTGCAATATCAAGTATGCTATTAAACTGTTGGGAAGATTTTATTTTTGTATTATTCCTGAATTAAAAATTGATGCTTAATTTTGGTAGTCTGCCTTCTATTTTCAAACAGATTCTGAAATTAAATTTATTTTATTAAGTCATTAAGAATCAATTCATTGGATACAAAAGCTATTTATTTCCAAATTTATTTGTTACCTTTCTAATTTTTGTAAGTTAATACTATTGTTCGTTAACGGAATTTACTTTTTATTAGCTAAATTATATATGAAATTTTACTTAATGAATAATTCTATATATGGAATTATATTCATCAAAGTGGATTATAAATATCTACATAAAAAACTAATAAATTATTTCTAATAAATAAGAGAAAATTATATCAATTTCTTCTTCTTCCTTTTAAAGTTGAAAGTGCTCCCTATTTTGATTTCACATGGCTGGCCGGGCTCCTTTTATGAATTCCATAAGATGATACCTCTTCTCACTACTCCTCGTCCTGATCAAAACTTTGTTTTTGAAGTGGTCTGCCCATCCATTCCAGGTTATGGCTTTTCTGAATCACCTCATCAAAAAGGTAATCTATTTATAATTTTGAATTTTTTCATAACTGTACATTTAACGTCTTCAAATTTAGCTTTCATATGAAAGCTAATAAGTATTAAATTTACAACTTTGCTAGAGCATTTCCCCTCCCGAAATTTAAATATTTATTCTTAAAAAAAGTGATTACCAATTTATGAATCAAAGTACTCTCCTTCGATAACTACTGCTTTTTAATGTCATCTTGTTCATTTCTGGACATCATCTCGAAAAAGCGATTGCTTTGAGGCGAATTGATTCCTTTTTAGAGATGAAACACTGAGTTGCCAAGCAGAGTTCCATCGATAGAAACAAATTGTAGTAGGGAAGAGCAGCATTTGGATAGTAGGGAAGGTGAGAATCTAATTTTGACGCTTCTAAGTATGTTTTGAATCATCTTGGACCGATTATCAAGAACTCACGATGAACTTGATAATTCAAGCCTAGAATTATCAAGTTCATCGTGTCTCTCTTGCTTTTTTATCGTTCCTCCTCCAATGCTCGGCTCAAATGCAGAGGTTGTTTGCATTCGATATAATACAGATTTCGATTATCCCCTGTAAGGGTTTTACTCAGTTTTAACAGCTTATAATATATGTAGAAGCGGGTGAGACGAAATTCCCATTCAATCCCATTGGGATCAGTGTCTAGGGTACTGATACAGTAAAGAAGCACGGTTTAAAGGAGGGGGGACATATAATTTATTTACAGGTAACAAAATTAAAAGGACATTCACAATTAGGACAGTACAGGTTAGTTGCATTTAATTTACAATAAAGTAGATGACATCGAATGAAAACTAACTGGCGCCATATCGTAGATTTTTAATTAGTTATTAAATACTCATCATTACCTTACGAAGAACTTTCACCGTTCTCTCTGCCTTCAGCGCGAATAATGCCAAAAGCTCTTTGTTCCTAGTCATGTGA
Organism: Argiope argentata; assembly: GCA_026289955.1. Taxonomy (NCBI): domain Eukaryota; kingdom Metazoa; phylum Arthropoda; class Arachnida; order Araneae; family Araneidae; genus Argiope; species Argiope argentata. The sequence goes on along the minus strand of JAOUZG010025032.1, from coordinate 134,100 downwards.
CCCAGAGCTTTTGAATTAGTAGAACCCATGGCGCCATGTTTTACAATGAAATAAAACTAAATTGATGGCTACTAATTAAATCTCTACATATGTCACATAGAGATGGTCCCATCAAAGGCAGAGCACATTCGGTCTGGCCATTGTCTTGGCATTACTGGCATTTACAGGTATTCCCCTTAATTTTCTGTTGTTAGGATTGTGGTTGTTCCAACTACTAAAGAAAAACCAAACGATTTACATGAGGCATGCACGACAAGCCAAGACTTCAAGCTGGAAAATATTCTGTACAAATGCATCCAATCCATTTGGAAATCAATACAAGGCCGCCTTCAGAAAAACTATTCCACCAGCCAAATTAATAGCCCTCAAAAATAGCGATGCAACAGGAGGTCAACTGAACACCGCTGGGAAGCTCTTAGAAGAGACTTTGCCCTCTTCCGAAGAAAATGAAGATCTTCCTGCAATTACGTCAGTAGCACCAAATGACAGGCCTTTCTCCAAAGAAGAAATAGCTACAATAATTAAAAAGTTGCATACGGGCAAGGCACCAGGACCCGGCGGAATAGATAATATAATAATCCAACAGATAAACATGAGATTTTCAATCCTCTTTTTTTAACTATTCAATAAGTGTTTAAAGTTGGGATTATTTCCGGACCCACTGAAAATAGGAAGCATTATTCTCTTTCAAAAAGAAGGAAAATCTGGAAACGAGTCCTCTTCCTATAGACCTATTTCACTCCTTCCTTATATTGGTAAGGTTCTAGAGAAACACCTCACACAACGCCTCATTTACCATCTAGAGATATCTTATAAAATCAGTGAGCATCAATATGGATCCAGAGAAGGTCGGTCAACAGATTTTGCAATGCATCAATTAATTAAAAAAATAACCGAAGGAATGAATAAAAACCGTCATGTTCTGGTATTATCAATAGACATTAAAGGGGCGTTCGATAATTTTCAGCATAGCTCATTTGTGACTCACCTTAACAATAGTCAATGCCCTAAAACCCTGGCAGCAATCTTCAAAAATTCGTTACTCAATAGAAAAATCTCTCTTAATTCAAGTGAGGGTCCAGCTATTAGAGAACAGAGGATGGGCTGTCCACAGGGATCTTGTAGCGGCCCAGCTCTCTTTAATCTTGTTGCAAATGAAATTTTGGAAGACACCTTTCCAGAAAACACTATTCAAGCATTTGCAGATGATTTTGTTATAGTCTCTCATGCGTCCACTCGGCAGATAATTAATAATCAAATGCACAAAGCAATAGCCAAATTCGTTTCCTGGACCAACAAGAATAAACTCCGAATTTCAACAAAAAAATCCCAATTTATTCTGTATAGAAAACTTGTGTGACCACCTACAATCCGCTGGCAAGGCGAAATCGTTCGAAGACAGCATTCCATCAAATATCTTGGCATTCATATAGGACAAACTTAATTGGAATACACATATAAAAAGCCTTTCTGTTAAAGCATTCCTATATCATAGAAACCTCCTCAAATTAATGGGCAACGATTGGGGAATTAAAAAAAATCTCAGAAATTAAAAAAAATCATTTACTCCTCAGTGATTGAAAGAATGATGGCTTACGGTGCAGTAGCATGGTGCTTGGATCCTCCTGTAAGAATAAAAAGAAAATTTTCAACATCACAAAGACCATTCCTTTTGGCAATTTCAGGAGCCTACAGAACAACTCCGACATCAACACTTCAAGTTATCCTCGGAATCCCTCCATTACATCTCAAACTCCAGCAAGAAGCCAGATATGCATCAATCAATAGACTCAACATTTCCCTGCCAGAGAATCTCACAATGATCAAACCCAATGACGTTGAA
>JAOUZG010025032.1:77693-127257 GCA_026289955.1 Argiope argentata | reverse complement strand
GCCAGAAGAATCGAATGTTACCCCTTTAGGAGTCTACCAAGTGCCCTGACGTCACAAGCACGTTTGCTGTACTAAATGTTTCTGAACGAAGTTTTGATAATAATTTGCGATGTACAGAAGTTTAAGCTTTTGAAAGACTAAAATAAGACATGAAAGGGAAATTTTATTAAAAAATATTTTTTAAATGTACTGCATTTGACAAGGAATATTTGTTTAATTATGTAATTCATATTAGTTAAGAAGAAAGGAGTATCTCCAAAAATCATATATTGAGATGTAGTCTCATTTTTTTATGAAATATTACAAAATTATCTGGAGTTATTTTCTTTAAAAAATAGCCCTTATTTATTATAAGTGAAATCCTGTATAATAGGTCAGAGCTTTTATAGTTCCAGGTTCTTCAAAATCACTAATATATTTTAGCTTATTCCTTGTTTCACTGTATTACAGGAAATTTCGTGTATTATTTTTATGCTTGACCCTCATTTAAATCTTAAATAAAACATCTCAACAAAGTTAATCCTTTGCAGGGTTCTTGGTGTGCACTTGAACATGTTTACAGCCTTGCCTAAATCTTGGGATCTTGTGAAAGCTATTTTGGTTGCTTATTTTCCATCTCTGATTCCTGCTGCTGAATACAAAGCTTTCTATCCTTTCTTGGAAAAAATAAAACTGCTGATAGCAGAGAGTGGATATTTTCATTTACAGTCTACAAAACCAGACACTATAGGTAAGTTCTTTTATAAATATACTTGCGATGGCAAATAATTTCCTTGGAATTCCTTTGTTTGATGCCAATAAATAAATAAAAAGTGTTTATAATTTTAAATTCTGCTTTCCAACTTTGTAAATATGCATACATATAAAATAAACTTTCTGAAAAAAAAATCCAATGTCTTTTTCAACTTTTCATTTTTTCATACCTTCATAGATTTATTCACTTAAAATTAGATGCGTAATCTTACTTCAACTACACTATTTTCCTACAACCAAAACCAACAACAAAAGATCGAATTAAAATTATATTTATTTGGTTCTACGATGCCAGATTTATGAGCTTCCATAAATCAGTGATTGATGTCATCTCTAATTGAGAAAATTGGTATTATCTTTAATATGGATAAGTGGAAAATATATTTTAAGTAAATGAGAAATTAAAGAAAATACCTTTTGTTATCTACTTATAAATAAATAACTGCTACCTAAAAATAAGATGTGTAGCATTTTTCAAGTGGATCAAAAATTGTTTGAAAGATCATATTAATTAGAATTATCTCTCTTATTTAAGCTATAAATTGTTTATTTATTTAATTAAAAAGAATTGAATGTATTTAACAGTTCATCTCTTATATTTCAGGATGTGCTTTAGCTGACAGTCCTGTGGGTTTAGCAGCATATATTTTAGAGAAGTACAGCACTTGGACAGACAAAGAAAATCGTTCAGCACTAGATGGAAACCTTACAAAAAAGTCTACTTTGGATGAACTTCTCACGATGATCATGATTTATTGGGTGAACAACAACTTCGCCGCTTCTGCTAGGTTTTACAAGGAAAATATAGGAAACACTGCACCTGAAAAGTAAGCAGCATCTCAGCATTTCTTATGAGTTTGATTTTATTGATTTGCCATTGAGGTTAAAAGCACTTTTGATATTAGAAATAAAAAAAAATTATGAGGAAGGAAGAATTAGAAAAAAATATGAATCTTGTCCTTAGTTGGTTATAATGACTTAAAATAGTAAGAAATAAAACATTTTCAGCTTTAACGTTTCTTTACTGGTGCAGTAGAAAGTTATTTCATTTTATAACATAAATAAAGAAGAGAAAATATTTGTAGAAGCATTTTCTTTTGACCCCTGAACTGAATCAATGATAAATATTTTTATAAACCTTTTTACAATTTTAGTGTATAAGAGATTTTCTCCCATTTTTACTATCGGCTTCTCTGCTACTACGGGCGTTCAATAAGTAAGTTACACAAACAATAAGGTTCTAAATACTTTGTTGACAAGTCTGCTACAATGCAATACAATGCAATGCACTTACTAGCACACTATTTCTCTATATAATCTACCAGTCGTTGGAGACATTTGTAGGAACGTAGCACTAATCGTTCGATACCCTAACTATAGAAAATCGATTATTGGTCCTGGAGCCAGATTCGAATAGCTGTCTGAACCTAGTCGCGTTAGAAACGGGAATGAGCACTGCAAACGGATATTCCCAAGTCCTATGCAAAGTGTGCGATGCTCGCTCTGTGATTGCAGAGAATAAAGTCTTCCAGCCACTGCATTATGTCTGATGCGCTCACCGTTGTTGGTCTTCCTTTACTTCCCACATCGGTTAAGTCTGTGTGTCCGTCTTCGAACAGCTGGCCTTATTTTACAATGACTGGACCTGACACTGTATGTGGATAATACACTCCCAATATTTCAGAATGAATCTCCGTACACATTAAACGTTTTGACCATTAAAAAACGTACTGTTCCATGCACTTCAGTTATGAAGTAAGTTTCCAGCTGACGAGGCATTTTTTTTCTTGCACTACGCAGCAATGGTTTTCACTATCCAAAGGAAATTACTGCCGTTGTAAATCGGAGAACTCAAATATCTGCGGAAGCTTTTATCTTGTTTTGCAGTGATGCCATTTATGGGAACAGTTTGGTTACTTTTTGAACACCCTTTGTATTAATAAAGATAAATGTGGGCTTGCATGTGTTGGCATCTGCAGGCCAGATTTTTTTGACTTAGAAATAATAATTTTAAAAAATATGACATATTTTTGCTTTAAAGGGCTTGAATGAGAACCTTGGATTGATTTTTAAAAGTTTTAATTAGAATTTTAATTAATCAAAAATTAAGTGAAATTTTGTTATTCATCCATGATAATTTCCGAAAATATTATTGTACAAAAACGAACTTAACATCATTTCAAAATTTTGAAAAAGGTATTTTTAATGATGCCATTAAAAAAACATTTACAATAACTGTGTAATTTTTTTCTTCTGAATTTTGGCATTAAAAAAATACTTTTTTTCTAATTTCAAACAATAGATTTTACTGTAATCTTGAAATTCAAGCTATTTTCAATGCTACATCAAATGTGTGTGTGTGTGTGTGTGTAAACATTTAGGAATCCCCGTGCACCACTAAGTGTCATATGGGCTTACTAAAGCAGACACATTTCTTAAAGACATCACATACGGAACAGCTTTTTACGCGTCACATTTTCTTGCACAGCCCTGTTTTACAGGGACACACACATTCAAACACATCACAGAAAGAACAGATAAAGTGCCCGAACCGGAAATCGAGCCCCAGATCACGGGGAATCCTTGTGCCAGAACTTCCTCTCGTCAAATATTTGATGATGTGAGTTTCTTCCGTTGTTGAAAGTTAAGGAAGATGGATTCTATTTAATATCTCTTTACTTTACTAGAGAAATGAAAAAAAAAGTGAAATAACAATCCCACAAAATTTACCAGATTGATGAACCAATATTTACATTTTTGAAAGAGCTATTATGTGTTGGGACTTATTTCATCGGAAGTAAACAGTCAATCAAACTTTAATTAGACCAATAATAATAATAATAACATAACATTAATATCAGACAATTTAGAGAATCTATGGGGCACGTAGTTTTATATTTTTTCGATTTATCTGAAAACAAATATAACCAGTGTTTTCGGTGCCTAAAACAAAGTAATTCTGTAGAATAAAAAATTCTATCTTAAAAAAACTTAGGTTTCTGAGATACAAACTTCCAAATAAATTTCCCAAGATTCCTGATATTTATAAAGTATAATCTTAGTTAGAGAATAATGGCTAAGCAAATAATTTCCCATTTATCAATATATGTTTAATTCATATACATGTCTTCTTTTTTTATTCTTTTACAGTAAATTATGACTTATTCTTGAGAAAAAAGAGATTTCTTCTGATAAATAAAGCAATGCCTGATAAGATTAAAATTTTGTACCGAGGAATATTGATATAATCAAGCACTTTTAAGATTTCCTCTCCATTTCAGAATGCCACTGAGTGTTCCATCTGGTATAGCTTTATTCCCTAATGACCTTCTCATGATTCCACGTTGGCTCATATCAAGATCTGTGACAAAGCTGGTATCCTACACTATCATGCCACGTGGTGGTCATTTTGCTGCCTTTGAGGAGCCACAACTTTTAGCAGAAGACATCTGGAACTTTATTTCACTAGTTCAAAAGAATAGAAACTACTGAAATGCACTTTTACTAATCAAAAATATTTATTACTTATTGTTTGACGTGAACAGCATCTTAGTCATACATAAGAACTAACTTCACTGAATTATCTTAATTAACACATTCATTATAAAATACTTGTTAATTTTGCTTCATTTATTGCTTCAATAAATGTTTATTATTGACATTTGCTTGCAATTGCTAATTGCAGTTGTTGTAAATATATGATATAGATTAATAATTAAAATGGAGTTATTATTATAGAATTTATTATTATTATTAAAATTAAAAGGGCTCTAATATTAATTGCAAATTCTACATTACTGAATATGATAGTTTTTATTCATATTGAATATTTCTTAATTTTAACCTGGTATATTATTATAAAATTTTGAAATATAAAAGATATTTTAATTAAAAAATATCTTTTATATTGAAATAAAAGAATCTATCTTTCTTTTCAAAGTTTTAAACACATAGCTGAATTAGAACCTTTTTTTGTTCTTTCTTTTTTTTTTTGTTCTTTTAAGCTTTATAAATTCATTTTCATGAAATAAGGTAAAGGTTCGGAGATTAGAACTCTTATTTTTTGTTCATAGTTAGAATTTTATAATAATTTAGCTACTTAAATTTAAGGTATGAAAGGTCAGTTTCCATCTTCCGGCATTTCTTGTGAGCAAATGCCAGACTTCCTCCTCGTTTTTATTAAATTCGAATAGTTGGAAAGCAAAACAGAAATTTGAAAGATCTGTTATTTCCTTTTTTGCTGCTGTCTCATTATATTAGAGAATAAAAATGCGTTTAATGAGTTGCATCAAAATTCTGAGCAGTACCATTTTTTAACTGCAATTTTAAATTCGATTTGTGGAAGTTAAAGATATAATGAAATTTTTGTCATTAAAGATATTGTTGAAAGGTCATTTTCATATTATATTCTGTGCCAATTTTTTTCCTGAAACTAAAAAATACGCCTTGTACCATAAAAAAGGGCGACTAAAATGCTTATATTTCACTGTTTTTGAGGACAAAGTATGTATTACTAATCGAGATTTCAACATCTTTAAATTTTATAAAAAGAATGAATTAATTATTTTCATTTAAATTTTTTATACAGTTATGTATGTATGAATATGAAAAAAAAGAAAAGAAATATTTTTAAGAACAAATTCAAAATGCATATAAATATAGCTCAGTATATTAAATCATTCTTGAAAATTCTGCATTGATGCAAAATCTACTTTTAACTTTAAAGTTACTGCATGCTTAAAAAAATCTAGATAAATAGCTGTAATACAGAAATTGCAAACATAAGCAAATTGCATATGTGAATATAAATAAGTGTATATGTATGTTTGTCTTTCTTGTAATAGAAAATTTTTCTTAAACAAACCAGAACCTACATTCATGTTGCTTTCAAATAAATGCTTTTAATTGAAACCTATACTTTATTTATTAATGTAAGCTTTTCACTAGAAAATTTTCAGGGATATATATGCAAGAAAAATATTATTTTTAAAATTGGGAATTTTAATGTTCATTCCAGAAGTATTCAGGAAATAAATTATTCCCTTGCAAATTAATATTGTAATATTCTCTGTAATATTCCCTATATATTCTAAAAATATGCCTAATAAGGCATAGATAACATACATTTTAAAATCAATTACATTCTGTTAATACACATGTATTTAAAATTGCCAGCAAAATTTCATAATTATTCATAGTTTATTGTATAAATGAATTATTTGCAGTTATAGTGGACAATGCATCATGTCATAATGTTTTGCCCATCATTAAAATAGCTTTCAATTTATAGTCTGAATAGATGCCAACTATCATTAATGATCTGCAATACTTCATTGAATATTGGTCTCAGAAATCATAGATATTTTTTAAACGCTAATACAAATAAATGCATTGTCTGTGTGTTATTTACTAAACAAAGAATAACAACTTCTTTTCCAGACATTTTGAAATGCATTATTCTTTCCTCATTCTCAGAAAAAGAAATGTATTAATCAAGTGAAATTTGCTTATGGGTTCATTTCACATACATTATTTTAATTTTTGATATGATAATTAACTCTTAATTTTCCTTTTTTTTATGTTTATAATGGAATGATTTGTGAGTTACATTTGAGCTTTGATCATCATTCCATAGAGATTTTTTTTAAATTTATTTTATCTAATTATTTATTCTTCAAACATGTCATATTTTTGTATAAATGAAACAGCTTTCATGTATTTAGTATGCTAAGTATTTTTATTGTTTGAAATTTATTTTTACTTTAAGAGTCAAGTTCATGGCTGTTGTTGACAGATAATAATTATTGTTATTGTATGACTAATTACTTTTTATCTAAAGGGTTAGTATTTCAGTTATTGATTGATTATTTGAAATATTTTGTATATTGTTTTCAGAATATGCATTAATTATGTATTTTTTCTTGAAATAAAGATATTAGCATTTTTATTTGTTGCATTATTGATATTTAAATTATGTTTTCAGACTAAATTGTTTTTAACAAATTATATTATAAATACAAATATATTTCAATGGTAGTAATTTATTTTGAGATATAGAGTGTTGTATTAAATGAAATTATTTAAAAGTTATATTTCGGTATTTTCAGATTTAAAAATTTTATTTTTTTACAAATGAATGTTGGTTGTAAATTCAAATGCCTGTTGCACTTTTTCAAAAACATTGTTTATAGTTCAAAATGAGAACTTAGGTGAATGAAAATACTTATTACTCAACACATTCATAATATCCCAATTGAAACACTGATCTAGGGTGGAACACGATGTTCCAATTTTTCAGTTCCTTGTAGAAAATTTAATATATTGAGCATATCTTGATCAAGTCATCATCAACTTTCATTTCGTGGTGGTTTCATCTTTTCCTACGATTTTTGTAAAGGGATGGTTAAAAATGATTTCATTATTGTTACGTTTTTAGCGTAGCGGGTTCGGATTGAATGGACTTTATTTGAGGACAGCACAAACAAATTTATTTACAGCCATTTACAGTTATTTACAGGATAATTGATAGAGTAACAAATTCATATAAATACAATCCAGCAATAGTCAATCACTTACAGCGTAAATGCACTTCTTACGCACGATAAACACAGTTTGCAAAACAGCTATAGTATAGCACAGAAACAGCAAATCACAGTGAGCTCAATAACACAGCGTTAACAGCAAACGCAAACACAGCTCACAAATCCTTTAGTCCAGCGAGACGCTTTTTATTTCAGAGCAAACTCTCAATTAACTAACTCACGCCGGCTACTCGTCCTTATATAGCCGAAAAGTGCGTGCACCTGAATCTCATGAAAATTCTCAAAACAACGCGCACAATCTAGCGGCTACTAGACTATTCCTTTCGCCAAACCAATCAAGCTGGCGCGAGGCTCCTCGCCAAACGTCGCCGACTTTGGCGAGTTTTCGTGCAGCTCGCCCGCTTGTAACATTGCCCCCTCCTCAAGGACTGCACGTCCCGGGCAGTACAGACCCCTAGAAGACACTCAAAAGTAACAATACCATACACACAAAATTACAGACATAATCATTGAAAAAGAGTTAACATAAAGAACACAATTTACAAATATACAGGTCATATTTACATAATTGAGGAAACCATGGTTTCAACTAAGTATTTGATGAGTTACCATAATAAGGGGCTAGCCGGTCGTAATGTACTACTCTTGGTTTTGAGTTCGGTGACTTCCTTATTCGAACCACGACGTCATTCAGTCTTTTCAGGACTGTATAAGGGCCTTCCCAGGAAGACTGCAGCTTCGGAGAGAGTCCCTTTAGTCGAATCGGGTTCCAGAAAAATACCTTGTCACCTTCCTTGAATTCGTGTCCGGTGGCTTTAGTGTCGTACCTGGTCTTCATCTTCTCCGTCGCTATGTTGATCCGACCTCGGGCAAACCTGTGTACGTCTTCTAAACGGGCCTGGAGGTCTTGAACACAATCCACAGGCGAAGAAGGAGTATCCGGAAGACACCCGAACTGAGGATCACAGGGCAGTCGGAGTTCTTTTCTATTTCCATTGTCCATCCGAGGAAGAGGTCCCAAGATGTCAGAGGCCTGTCTTTCAAATGGTGCGCCTACATTATCCCGCTGTAACGTATCACGACTGTGTGTTTTCGGTCCTTTACGGGCGTTACAGTCATCACATGTTCTGCACAATTCACGAACATCATCTTTCATGTTGTTCCAAAAGAAACGCTCCCGGATTTTATGAATTGTCTTCATGACTCCGAAATGACCACCTGCAGCACTGCTGTGTAACTCCTTCAGTACTTGATTGATCCTTGATCGGGGAAGTACAAGTTGCCTCTTAACTGACTTCCCATCTTCGGACTCCCATTTTCTATACAAGATGCCGTTTCTAATTTCAAGAGAATTCCAGAGAGCCCAATAGTGTTTAGTTCCAGTACTGAGACTTGAAATGTCCTGCCAGCCAGGTCTTGAATTGTTTGATTGCATAAACTCCACAATCGGTTTAATGTCAGGATCATTTCTTTGTTCCTTGCAATCCTCCTCATCACTCCAGGGATCAGATTGAGGTGGGATAGCTTCTGCGATTTGGCGCGCAGTTGCTGTATCAATCCAATGTTTCTTTTCCGCTGAGGAGCTGTTGCGACAACCCTCAGAACAGGGTTTTCTTGACAAGGCGTCTCCATTTCCTCTTCCAGATCCCAAATGGAAAAGAGTCATGACTTCTGATGTGGAGTGCAGGGAGTAATTTTTCAAGTCGATTACAAAATCATACTTCTTCAGAAAGTCCATACCAAGTATGAAATCATCTGTAATTTCCGCTACGTAAACAGTATGGTCGTAAGTAGCATTTCCAAATCCAATTTCAATATTCATTTCCCCTGTAACTGGAATTCTGTCACCAGTGACCGTTTGGAGGGAGACGCGGGACGGTGTCCAGAGAATTTTCTTTTCGAGTTGTTCTGCAACATCTCTACGCATGATGGTCACGTTGGCTCCTGTGTCAACGATCATTCGGCAGGGAATTCCGTTGACGAAGGCATCAACAAATACACCATTTTCACCACCGCCTCTGGAAGATATTTGTAAAACTCTAAAATGGTTTTCCTGGTTGCTTCTAGAAGAGTCTTTATCCCGTTTATCTAAGCGGACTGGACAGTTCCTTCGAACATGGCCCTCTTAGCCGCATTTTCAACATTTCGTTGTTCTCTGGTCATATTTGTTGGGCCTTTCACCTCTTTTCCGGATAAACTGGAAAATCGTTTTCATCATTTCAAATAGATTTTGCAGCGAAGGATCCGATGCATCTTGAACCGTAGCACCTCTGACTGAATGGCGATCCATCCTTGCAGCTTGTTGAGCGGCTTCAAATTTCATGGAATAAACCAAAGCTGCTTTTAAATCCTTCAATTCAGCCATTCGCAGGTACATTTGTATCTCTGGATCCCTCACACCATCAATGAAATACTGCAGGGCTAGAGTTTCCCGTACCTCGGTAGGACAGTCGGAGAAGGCAAGATAGGAGAGCCTCGCCACATCTGCTGCAAGCTCTTGCAGACTTTCGTTCGATCGTTGTTGCCGAGTCTTTAATTGAAGACGGCTATAGTCCTGGAGGCATATTTCTCCGAAGCGCAACTCCAGCGCGTTTGAAAGAGCATCAAAGTCCAGATGGTGATCTTCGGGAACAGTTCTTAAAATATCAGTAGCTTCAGCCAGTAGTGATGCAACCAGTTGACGAGCCTTCGTGACTGGATCCCATCCATTAGCTTCTGCGACGATGGAGAATTGAGTCTTGTAGACTTGCCAAGATGTTTTTCCGTCGTAGGTGGACACTTTTATGTTTGATTTAGGAATAACAGGCACAGGTTGAGCTATTTCAGACTCTCGAACATTCGGATATTGGTTTTCAGCTTTTATCTGTGCACCTTCCATTCTCTTCAATTTTTCCTCGACTTTCCTCTCAATTTCTTGCTCAAAGGTGTTAAATCTTTCATCAAATTTCTCTTCAACTCTACGGAGATTTTCCCCATTCTGTTCATAACTCTGCTGAATATTGTGAATCTTTTAGTCGTTCTCTTGAACCTTTTCCGCTAAAGCATCTATTTTGGAATTGATTGCTTTAACGATATTAGCTTGGCCTTCTTCTATCTTCTTCTCCATATTCTCTTGGCCTAGTTATATCTTCACCATCTTCTCTTGCCCTCGTTCTATCCCTTCTTTCATTTCTTTAATGAAAGCAAAAAGCTGTTCAAATTTTGCTTTATCTGCTTCCTCCATCGCTCTAGTCTTCACCATTCAATCCCACTTCTGACACCAGTTGTTACGTTTTTAGCGTAGCGGGTTCGGATTGAATGGACTTTATTTGAGGACAGCACAAACAAATTTATTTACAGCCATTTACAGTTATTTACAGGATAATTGATAGAGTAACAAATTCATAAAAATACAATCCAGCAATAGTCAATCACTTACAGCGTAAATGCACTTCTTACGCACGATAAACACAGTTTGCAAAACAGCTATAGTATAGCACAGAAACAGCAAATCACAGTGAGCTCAATAACACAGCGTTAACAGCAAACGCAAACACAGCTCACAAATCCTTTAGTCCAGCGAGACGCTTTTTATTTCAGAGCAAACTCTCAACTAACTCGATCAAATCACTATAGCAACTAACTATACGCTTTAAGAGTAAATTATCGAGGCACCTAGCCCCGGAACGGGGCTTATCCTCGGGCTTTGCAATGTTGACTGAAGTGCTGCACAAGGTAGACTGGCATGGACTGAGAAGTTGCATAGAAGCCGCGACCCAAGGGGGCGTGGCTACTGTGAGAGGGTGCTTTGTGAATGGCTGTTGGCTTTGCGTTGAAGTTACTATAAAAGGAGGTGACGGGGCTGATTTTTATGGAGATATTGAGTCGAAGAGAATGAATAGCTTTCTTAGAGGGTCTGTTGCAGTTTTCATTTCTTTGATACCTTTTTTGAGATTGGGGAAAACTTGAAATAGGGATTTGATTTCTCTTAATAAGTCAAAAACATCAGCAAGATCAGAATTAGAGTTGAACGTGTTATTTACATAAGAGGGGGGGGACATTAGGAGTAGGTAGTTGTTCAGGGATATTAGTTATGAGCATTTCTGAATATGCAATATTAGGTTTAACAAAATTTTAACATTATCGGGGGAATTCTTGATTTAGCTGCAGGGGGGTCATTTTCAGAGGTTTCTACTTGCATATCATTTAAAGGTTCAAATCTATTTGAAGTGGGAATTTCCACATTACTATTATTCATTGCAGGGGTTTTAGCAGTTTTTCTTTTGGGGGATAATCTAAAATCATCTCCTTGATTAGACATTAAACAGCCAACAGCCATAATAGAATTTCGTTCACCCATAAGTGACTCCAGGTTTTCCTCCAGTTCTTTGGCGGTGTTAACGGATTCTAGATAGGATCTGGAATCAGTGTGGTTTCCATTCTGTGCCTCTCGGATGGCCATGGATAGTATTCTTAGCTGACATTTAAGTTTCGAAACATTTTGCTCAATTTCAATAATTTTGGTACAGCTGTCACATTTACAATTAATTACGCATGCATTCATCATTTCGGTAGCAGGCGGCTCAGTGCATTTTCTTTTCGCATTTACTCCTATATCTCCTCCGCCCTTCCATAACAGATCCTCAAAAGGACGGGGTTGAAAGTACCATTGCATTAGCGGAACACTATATATTAGTTTCTTCTGAACTTTAACGAACTAACTATACGCTCCGGCTATTCGTCCTTATATAGCCGAAAAGCGCGTGCACCTGGAACTCGTGAAAATTCTCAAAACATCGCGCACAATCTAGCGGCTACTAGACTATTCCTTTCGCCAAACCAATCAAGCTGGCGCGAGGCTCCTCGCCAACGTCGCCATCTTTGACGAGTTTTCGTGCCGCTCGCCCGCTTGTAACATTCTTTTTTTCTTAATTTTATTCTTTTTTTTAGCTTAAAAACTGTAAAAAAACTAATATAATTTTTTACAATTTCTGGACCGAGAAGAGTTAAAAACTGATTTCATTTTACCCTTTCTATGCGTTTTCAGTAGGAACAATTAACATTCGGCATGCATTAAGTATTTTTATGGAATCTGTCAGGTAATTCTTGACTAACGTCATCCGCAATTTTCAACAACGCATTTGTAGAAAACTCCCACTAACGTTGAGAACCACTTACATACCCTTTCAACTTACAAAGTAAAGCTATACTTTTCCCATCCTCAATGATTTTTGTGTCATTTTTTGTAGATGCCAAAGAGCTTACTTATTTAAAGACTAATAACAAACTTCTTCCAACTTTCCTTATTGCCGAAGCAGTAGTGAGAAATTTCATTTTTGCCTTTTCAGAGCTGTAACCCACCATACTGCATCTTCAAACTCATATCAAGAATTAAAGTCGTCACTCTCTTCATAACTCCTACTGTTATTTCTCTTTGTGGGCCCTTAATTAACTACATGCTACATGGCCAAAAATTCACCTTGAACATCGATGTGAGGTATTTCAAATTTTTTAAAGTGGGGGGCTTCAACAAAACACAATCTAAAAGAAAAGAAAAGTTCACTGGGTACTTCGGGAATAGGACACTCGTACTCGACTAAAAAAGGCGAGTGCCTAAGGTATTGCAGATAGATTGACAAACGCAATAGCCAGATAATAATCAGATTTCATGCTTTCTAGATTTATTGATTCAATAATAGTTTCAACAACTTTGATTTCTATACATTTCCCTTACATTTGGGATTATAAAACTATTGTAAATCTTTACCGCTAATATTGTATTTGTTAAAATTAATTCTACTGTATTATGCATATGCACCAGCTTATAAAAGTCCATTGCATTCAATTTTTTTCATTTATTTCAAGAAATTGTGGCATTCATACTTAAAATGTACTATTTTATCTCGAAACTCAGAATTATATAAATAATATTCTTTAAATTTGTGAACAGATTACTTAATTTCAAAGTTGATCCTTTTTTGGGAAAAATGGAACAAAAATCTAAATATGGGATTAAATATACTGTAATCTTTATCTATGTTTTATTATTAGTTTGTTGTCGTTGTTAATAATGGCACTTATTATGGATAAGCTCACCGACGCTGTCAGCGATTTTAAGTCTTTTGTTTCAAGTAGCGTCATTAGAGTCAAAAGTACGTCTTAGCTCTTGATGATCACACTTAGTTACATACACATTACAATCGCTAGCACAGCCCTTTTTACAGGGGGTCACATTCACACATTTCCCAGATAGTACACAGAAGAACAACCATGCCATAACCGGGATGCCCAGATTACGAGGAAAACGCGCTACCTCTGTGTCAGGACGCCGGCTTATTAGTTTTTAAAATCATCAAGTTCTGTTAATATTATAATTTTCATTAAAATCATTTTAGATAATAAAGGAATTTTGTTTATTTTAATATCTTATAAAGTAATAGTTTTAACATCCCTATTAGCATAAAATGTCAAACAACATTGTTACAATATTCTGAAGATATTGCCAGGCATTCAGAATATCAAACAACATCGTAAAGATGTCGTAGAATATCTTGTGCTAATAGAGATATATTAATAGTATTACATTTGAAAATAATTTTTTATTCTAAGCTACGCAGATATAAAAGCTATTGTTTTTAATAATAGTTTTAAATAAACGGGAAATTTTCATAAATAAGCAGTAATCTCTAAAACACAGTGTGAGATCAAGGTAGAATCCTTGTCATTTCCATTTATTCACAACGGATTTCTTGCAAAAACTACAAATATAGCTTCTGAACTGTTTAAGAATTTTGTTTCATTTTTTTTTAAAATCTTTATTTTATGATAGCATGGAAAGGTCTTTTCTTTTTATCTAATTTATGACAGACGGAAAACTGTTGAGTCAGTCAACCAATTAAAAATAAATAAATAAAGGAACTTTCTACTGATCTACAAGTAAATTTGAAACAAAATATTCTGAAGTTTAAACGAATGATAATTTAATTAGAATATTTTCAAATACAAAATCCTTGTAAATCAAAATAAATGAATAGATGAAATTGAGCCAGTACGACCCATACCCCCCCCCCCCCCGGTTTCTACTAAAGTTCTGGGTCCCTGACTGTAATGAAAAGAAATCTTTTTAACCTAAAAAAATTATTACTGAATTTATCTTACGGCATTTCAAAAGTCCTTGCATTCATTTTGAGGATTAATTAGATATAAATAGGTGAATCGTTCTTTAAGGATGCAAAATAGGCCATTAGGTTTCAATGTTAAAAATACACTTAGATTTATTGAGCTATACTCATTAATTGAACTTAATTTAAAAGGAGCCAAATAAGAGTACTGAATAAGTGAGTGTTTTGATTCTATAAGTTTTGTTGAATATTCTTTGCGAAGTGGCAGCAGTCTATGTTGAAAAAAAAAATATTCATATTGTTTCGGTACGAGTGAAGTAAGAGCCGTGAAGTAAGTAGGAAATTCAAAATCAACAAGTAAGATAAAAAAAAAATATTCACGCCACCCATTTGATATCTGTTGAATGTCACATTTATTAATATCCAACTCTTGGATTTTCTAAACGATTTGTGTGAGTTTTATCATGTTTCATTTCGTTTTTTTTTTAAATTTTCAAAGCTTATTTGTTTTAAGTCGTGAGTGGAATAAAGCATGTGCGTGTTTCAAGAAATTGAAATATTTATTTTTATAACTATTACATTTACTTTCATAATATATTTCAGATCTTGTTTACGTTTATTAATATATATTGCCTATTTTGATCGTTAGATTTTACGTTTTTGAAAAACACTTTTAAAATGAACTTTAGAACTTGAAACCAGTGTAGAATATACAGCAACAAAAGCTATTATCACGAAAAAAATTAAAGTTTTCATCAGAATTACTTTTAATTATTTCAAACTTATCGACATTTTTTTGTATATTAATTTGTGTTATTCTCAAAATGTATCTTTTTAGCTCTTTGATTTTTTATGTGTCTTGTTTTATGTACTTTTCTGAAGTTTAGTAACCTTTTTTTAAAATGTTGTACCTATTCCTTTTAAAGTTTTCCTTTATATAAACTATTTGTAACAATTAAAACTGAAAAATATATACAAAGTTCTAAAAATATCCTTAGTAAATTTTATAATTGCTAAAAAGTATTCAAGAATTTTAATTTGTAGAATATTTGAATTTGACTCCATAATTTTTAATAGATCAATAATAGACCAGCTTGGGAGAATTATATTTTGCTGAACCTTTATTAAAATAGGGTTGAATGTGGAATTTAAATCACTATAAATTAACTGTATAATGAAACATTTTAGAGGATTTTTATTTTTTTTATGAAATCATACTATTAATTTACAATTATTATTTTATAAAATAATAATAAATATCATTTATTTTATAAAAATTAAAATATATTATGTGCATTTGATGATGATTCTAATATTTAATAATAAACCCTTTGTAATTTGTTATTAATGAAACTGCTTAATTTTTTTTAATTTCTGATTTAAAAACTATGTCTGCTTCTGTCCTTTTGTGAAATTGTATTTTTTAGACATTTTATAATTTCTATAATTAGTTTGTTCAAAAAGTATTAAAAGTATAGTTTTGAATATTTATGTACTTGATGCTAATTATTCTTAATTTAATTTTATATTACAAACTGTCATAGAAATGTAACAAGGTATTGTAAAGCTTGCACACTTTCTATAAATCATACTTTGTTCTTGTTTGTTTGTTTTTTACTGTTAAATTACAGCAAAATAGGAGTTAAATTTATTTTATACATATATTTTACCCCATGAAATTTATGCTTTTTTTATGTACAGATTGCTGCTTATTGTGATTGTAACGTGAACATAAAAGTGATATTGTACCTCACTATTTAAGGTTGGTGAAATTTTCATTCATTCTGAATATTCTGCAATATTTATTACTTTACAACTAATTGTTGGGAAAGTTTAATAGATGTCTTTAGATATTCACAGAAGAATGTACTAATGAAATCAGAATGATAAATATTTTCTGTTTTGTAAATTTTTTAAAATTTTTGATTTAGATTAATGTGTAGCATTTTCTTAATTAATTTAAATTTCATATGGAATATATGCTATATTATGAAATATCAGTTTGTAAATGTGTACTGCTCTATAGTTCTGTTATCTTCTACATTAATATTGTGTAAACAAATAGCCATTTCATTAATACATTTTTCTATGATTATGTGCAATTAAAAATTGTATAAATGGTTTAACAGTTTCCCTGATGCTGCCCATTAATCCTCAAACATTAAAATCTTATGAAATTTTCATGTGCCTGTAAAATAATTCTATAAAATAAATATTTTTTAATAGAAATTATCTCATTTTTAAAGATTATTCAAAAATAAAAAAGATCAAAGCAGTTTCTGTTTGGAGGGATGATAAGCAATTTGATTAAAAAAGATAAATTTGAAAATTATTTGGACCAAAATATTAGTGTAGCTTTTAGTAATTAATTTTTTTTCAATCCCTTAAGTTTTCCAAAACATTTTTACTGTACATGTTGTAAAAAATAACTGAAATAATTTTTTAGAAAAAAATTATTATGAATTACTGAAGCATGAAAAAAATAGATAAAAGCTATAAAATTTGTTCTATAATCATTGTAAATTTTGTTTCAGTGCTAATTATTATTGCATAGTGTATCAAGAATTATATTTTCAAAGTGTAGAACATATTCAAAATTGTTAGAAACCTTTTCAGCTTTAAAAAAGAGAATAATTAATGTCTGATAATACTATTTTAATTAAAATGATTTTCCATCTTATTTGTAACTAGCCGCCTTTGGCAATCAGTCGGTTCGCCAATATTTATGCCGACTAAAAGGTTAAATCATTTTTATATATAACTTGGTCTCTTAATAAATTTTCAGCAAAATATTTTTAAGCTTCAAATTTCGATAGTCATACAACTCACTTATACTATTATGTAGGCCTTAAACAGTCCTATCTTTGAAGTCCGCATCTCTCTCTGATTTTCTATCAGTGCGCGTAAAATTCACTTTTAAATTAAATTGAAAATGATGAAACTTCAATTAATACAACGATCTCTTTACTCAATCTAAGCATGTCTTTAAATAAAACTAAGAACTGAAAGCAGAATAGTCCGACATTGAATATTTATGTTCAATACAGAAATTGAAACATTATAATTTTTTTTATAATTTATAAGATCTCAAGGAATTATTCAGCAAAAATTTCACAGGTTAATTGAAACCTTCAGTTTTTAATTTTATTTTTAGATGTATATAAATGCTCTCAATAATATTTTTTTTAGGTTTATAAATATATTTCAAAAAATTATGGTTTAAATTCCTTTGGTCTTATAGATTCATATCTGTAAAATATTCTTAATATTTCAACTTCTAAATAAATAAATAAGCATTTCTATCTTCTTCAAATCTGGCTGATTTATTCAGTTCTGAATATTGCAAGTTTAGAACAATCATCATTATCATAATCTAGACCAATTATTCTAGAGTAACCTTGATTGGCTTCTTTGAGATCTTGATAAAGTGATCTAAAATCCCCAATTTTTACCGTAATAGTTATATTGAAATTTTCATAGATCAATCAGCTTTGATGATTGATTTAGTTGATTGGATTTTATTTAAGGACTTATTTACTTAAGGGCTTTTGTCTCAAGAATTTATTATTATTTAAGGACTTATTGTCTCAAGAATATTTTGTTAAATATGATTCACAGAGCAGATGATGTATGTAAAAATTTAATTCATCAGCATTTTTTCCCTAAATCTATAATTATATATTTCTTTTGGACCAATTGCTAAGAGATTATTTCTATCTCTCCCCAAAAAATTAAGAAATTAGATGTTGGGCTCCGATTACAGAATATGCCTTGTAGATGTTAAGCCATATTTGCCTTAAATAAAATTGTTTAATTGGATTAGTAATATGTGTATAGTAAAATATCATAGAAAACGTTTCCATCCATTTATTTTTCAAAATTATCTTGTTTCATATTTATTTCATTTTATATAGACACGTTGCCAAAAATGACATTTTTATATGTTTAATTTGGAATGATATTTGATTTATTTTTTCTCGTGAGAGAACACAATATTGTTTTGGTAGAAAGTTTTGATGTCCCTGAAATATGCAGGTAAAAATAGTTTTATATGCTTTTACAAATTTTGCATTGTTAATTATTACATATGCTTGTTTGAAAAAAGATGCGTTTTTATTTCGCATGATTCTTTAAAATGCGGAGAAAAATTACAATCAAGAAAGTGAATTCTTTGATTTGCACAAAATATCTTCTTCACATTGCTTTTTGTTCTTCGTTTCTTTGAAATGACGTCATTTTAAAAGTTCGTTTAAGATTTCTTGCTTTTAAGTAATTAATCTTGCTCTCAGAAGATTATCGTTTGGTGCTTTTCTAAAAATTCTTTTTCAGTTTTAACTTTCGCTTTATTGTTATATATTTTTATTTTGTATTTTTATTTAATTCTTTAATTGAATTATTAAATTTGATATTGCAAACGATTTTCACTTGCATTTATTGTTTAAAAAATATCACATTTCCTATTTATTTCATTTCATATAATCACGTGATGAAAATTGTATTTTTCTGTTTTAATTTTGGTAGTAATTAATTTTTTTAAAATCAGAACTTCTGAAAATGTGATGGCAACATTTTATTAAAAGCTGATTTTTTTTGAGATCCTCGAGGAGATAAAATTTTATTATTATTTTTTTTGCTAAATAAATTGTTGAAAAAAACAATTAAATTAAATGTTTAAAAATTCATTAAAAATAGAGTTTTAATTCGTAGGTCAAAACATTAGTATCATTGAAAAGCTAATTTTTTGCACTTTAACTTGATGCAAAAATCAATTTTGTGCTGTAATAGTTTCGGTAGCGAAAAAACGTTAAAATTTGGTTTATTTTTTAATTAATTAAAATTTTAATTAGAAATTCAAAAAAAGGGCTCCGCGGTACCCAAGGTATACATAAGCCAAATTTGGTAGCTGTAGGTCGAACGGTCTGGCCTGTACATTGCCAACAGACATACACACATATTGTGCTTTATTATAAGTGAAGATTATAACTTATTGCTAAGTATTATCTTTTAACTGACTTCTTTATTGTTTCTTGTGGAGAAATATTTATAAGATGTGATACCTTGTTATTTAAAAATTTTCTTTTATCTACTGTTCCTCCTTGTATATAAATATTATAAGGAAAAAAAAGATTAGAAATTATATCATGAACAGACTTATTAAATATTTTTTTATTGCAGTACTGAATAAAAGTACTTTAAAAATTAGTACTTGTTAACTAGTTATTCAATATATTAAACAATATCAGAAATAGTTTAATCACCTGTCATTTTAACAATGCAAGTTTAGGTAAAGACTCATATTGTGTCAAAATAAATAAAAGAGAGATAAATAAATAAATTAACCAAACTAATTTTCGATTAATTACTTTGACCTTATACATTTTCTTATGTATTTCTCTTGTGTTCAAGTGTTGGATTCCTTATTTTGTCCCTTACTGTTAAGTCGTATAATATATTCTTTGATTTCATGTTACAATTCTGCATAAGTGCTTAATTTAATTTTGTCATTTGAGGAACCTTAAAAGTTTTTAAAATATAAATGTAATTTTTGTTTTTTTTATCAAGTTTATTCTGATAATTTTATACTTCTTTGATATATATATATATATATATATATATAATTATTCCACATGTTTAAATAAGATATTCTTTTGAATATACTTTAGTTTTAATGGATAAAAGCTGTTTAAATTTCAAGAGGATATTAATGCAGATTCAATTTTATAGCAGAAGTTGTATATTTAAATTTGATTAAGTTTTTATAGATTACATATGCCTATTCAATAATATTAATACTATTATTTATCTTCCAGTATACAATTAAAATTTGTTTTTTTTTTTAAATCCAGAGCTTTTTAGAAGAGAAATATTTTTTCACTTCCTTAAATTTTGAAATTGCAATTTGATTTTTATTTTATAGTTAAAATTCTTGTTCAAGATATAAAAATGGTGCTTGGATTTGCTGCAGTGACATTTGTCCTTTATAAAATTGTAACGTTTGTCTACAGTCTTTTGTTTGGAAAGATAGCGATAAATCAGACTGGATATGAAGAAGGATGGTTTGGCAGAGGTCTCAAACCAGATAACAGTAAGTTGTTTTATAAGAAAATAATTTTTGTAATAGTGTTATATTTTAAAAACATGTATTCTCATTCACGTTTTATTAAGTATAAAATAAGAATATTGAAATTATTTTGAGAGCAGTTTAAAAAGCATTTTATCTCTATATTTTATTGCAGTTATAGATTACTTCATTAAAAATACCTTTCTTCATTACAGATGTTTGAAGCTCTGCTTTGTAATGTATACTACCTATATGTCTGTATTTATTATTATGCATGCAATAAAATTGATAACTTTGCTGGAAAGGCTATAAGATCAAATATTTGAAAACTATTCAAATTGTGAAAATGGGTTTTAAGAACCATTTTGAAATATTAAAATTTGTAATTGTCTTTTCATTGTATTTAATTCATGGAAGGTTTTTATACATTTCCCAAATTTGGAATATTTTCTTCTATAGGTATTTGGGCCATTTTCACCATACGCTTACATTTCAGAATTTTAATTTTTTTTTCAAACTTCATAATTTTCTACAGAAATGAAAATGGGTGTTTAGACAAATGTTTAAAGTACATGGAAAAGTTATTGGTCATACACTTTTGTTAATAATTTAATATGAAAATGCTGTTGCAATGTCAAGTTACAGTACAAATTGTCAAGTCTGTTACCATATAAAAATTCTTAAAATTCATACCATTAAGTTTTATTAAAGTTAAAAAAAACAATATATTTTGAAGTAAATTATGTCCCTTGAGTTCAAAACATAATATTTCTCAGTAATTCTCAAATTAAATTGAAATGAAAGGCATTTATAGCCATGAATTTGAAACACATAGAAATTTATACATGAACTTTTTCTAATAAAAAACAAAATATGTCTATTTAAATTATTGAATTTTAGGAAAATCACATCTCTGTTTCTTATCTCAGAGGAAAATAACAAAAGAGTAAGGAAAAACTGACATTAATATGAAAATATCATTAAAAGGTGTGCGGTAACAGACTTGACAGTTGGTAACAGATTTGACCATAATCTGTTGCCAACTGTCAAGTCTGTTACTGCTCAGTTTTTAATGATATTTTCAAGTTTAATATATATCATCCAAATATTTTTTTAAAGCTAAGATAAAGAAATCATTTTATTATCTAATATTGAAATCATTTTATTATCTAATATTTAAATCAATGTATATCCTATTTAAAAATCAAGCAAATACTTATCAAGTAATGTCACATAATCTATAAATATGAAAAGAACATAGAGATTTTACTATGATTGAAAAATAATGCATTTATTTCTCATATGTATTAAGAGCAATTGGAAACTGATAATACATTCTGTTGCCTCTCATTGTTAATTTTGGTTGTGGGAGAATGGCAATAATTTGTTCAGAATTAACATATGATACATCATTTTCATCAATTTGAAATATTTTTCTATTGTGGTCCTTTGCTTTCAGACACATTATTTGAATTTCTCCCTCATCATCCATTTTCTTTTGAATTATAGCAGCATATGTGAATTTAGTTTTTTTTTTGCTTCCTCCTATGAATTCGACTAAAACATGTACACCCTCAGACAATTTAGCATCAGATACTTGCTGCAGAGACATATCTTCTTCGCGAAATTCCTCATCAGAGTTTATGGATATTTCACTCCCTGAAGAAGAATAAATCCTTTTTGGGGGAATAAAACATGTGTGAATTTTTTCTTCTTTTCTGAAATTAAATTCCTCCATGGGGTAGCATTTGCACAATCCACTTCTGTTGCAATAACAACTGACACTTCTATAAAAAAATCTCCCTTTTTCTTTGGTGATTAGTTGATGAACATTAAATGTACCAGGAAGACTAGGTATATCCGTTGGTAAATGCTGTTGTACAAAATTGATGTCATCTTCATCAACAAAAAATACTTTGACAGCTGTTTTACCTTTAATTTTTTTATAAAGATCAGGGGCATCAAAAATATCTGTACCATAAGCAATCAGGTTATCAGCAGTTCTTTTAATAACTGCTCCAATGCCATCAGCAGCTCCTTTGCCATGGCCAGCTTCGAAAAATGACCAAGTACCTTCCTGAAATCCATATTCAAATAGCAAGTGCGTAAACAGATAAAAATTTTTCTTTTGATGATACTGAGTGCATGGACCATCAGAAAAAAAATGAAGGATTGAAACGTTGGGTGCTTTGAATTTTAGCAACATCAATATTGGTTTGAGATGGGCCCATATCGCTATAGGACTGTGGTCATGGCTTGATGATATAGTGCAAAAAGAAATGGGCTTATTTTCTCCTCCAATATATAGGACACCTGTATGGAGAGTAGCTTGAGCTCTAGATGCACCATAGTGAAAAGTTTGCACTTCTTCACTGAATTTGCATGCATAATTCTCAGAGAAGTCAATATGTAACAAAGCTTCATTCGTTTCCAAATTGTTTTTGCACATTCTGTATGCTAGGAACTGCTGATTAATATTGAAAACATGCTTTTTAAAACGCATCAAATCTGCTTCAAAATTTTCGATTAATAATCTAACTGATCCTTCTTTTTTCTCTTTAACCATTTTTTGAATGCATATTTCTTTTTTTTTTCCTCCAACAATTTTTTCCCTTTTTTCTCTTCTTTTTTCCCACGAATACCAGTTAATGATATTAGTTTCCTCAGCTATATTTACTTCAACTTTTTTATTGCTACAATGTATGCATTTGTTATACATACAATCAATTGATTTAACATTGCATACTGTCGATGAATATATTGTCTTAAGATTATTTGTTGGTAATGCCTTTACACTAATTAACTTTTGTGCTTTTAACTTGAAATTAGAATGGATGATGCAAGCACATGTATTTCTATTTTCAGCACTAGGTGGAAGAACATGGAAAGGACGAAATCTTGTAAATGTTGTATAAGATACTTTGAAACTGGAATTTTCACTACAAAATCTTTGATACAAATTTTTCATTGTATCAGTCAAATAACGTTTTTGACGCTTTTCCTTCTTCTTTGTAACTGTTTCTCTTTTGCCAGCTGTGGCCCAACTGACATCATCCCGTTCAAAAAATTGTGAAATAATTTTTTGCTTCAAAGCTAAGTTCTTACCACATATTGGTCTAATGGTGCGATTTGAGACTCCAAGATACGAATATAATCCTTGACGTAAAAGACGGTATTTTTTTACCATTTTACTGACTATAATTTGTTGAATTAATCTTTTCTTCCTATTGTTTGTAGTTTTGTATTGATCTACTAATGTTTGTTGAAACACATTATGCAAAAACAACTGACGTGCCACTGGATGATTTCTCGTCATTTTTCCTTTGAAATGCTTCACTATGGTACCCATCGTTTTTGTTTTTGGAGTTAACTGCTCCTCTGGTACTTGATTTATGTCCTTATTTATTTGTGCTGCATTTTGCCTTTGCCACCTTTTTTTATACATTTGGACCTGTTGCTTTAGTTTTTCATTACATTTCTGCAGCTTTATATTATCTTTGGTCAGTTTGCTTCGGTTTCTAGAAACTTTCTTGCGTCCTCTCATCTTGTTTCCAGAAAAATTAACCTTTTCATTTGAAGATTTTTCAGTTTGTGGTGGAGTTGTTTCAATGACTGATAACTGAACTTTCCGCATGCGACATTTAGCTTGCTTTTCACGCCAGTACTTTCTTTGACACCTTTGACCTCTAGCTGTTAAATCACTGATCTTTTTACGTGTATTCTTTTTCCTGTAAAACAGAAAAAATGCTTTCAATAACTTGCATACAAAATAAAGATAAACAAGAACTATATTGCCTTAATAAAATTATACTAATTAGCAAGCCAATATAATGGCAAAATCATTTAATTTTTTAAAGAAAAAACAGCCTAGGAAGTAAAATTTTTACAAATGAAACATCCAAGTAGTTGAAACCAAAATTACATGTTCAAATTTTTTTTTTCAATTAAATTTAAAAATAAATTACCCTACTACATGGAACTCGTCATAAATGGGAGATTATTTTGGATTAAAGGAAAAATTAACTTATAAAAATTATAAAGAAACTGATCATAATAAAGATAGAAAAATAAAACAGCAGATGGATTTTTTTTTTTTGCACAATGAATGTTTCAAAATTAAACAATGAAAATTTGTATTTAGGTTTAAACTTAAAAAGTCAAAAAAACAAAACAAAAAAAAAACAGGAATAATAAAATAATAATAATATTTTGCTTAGTATTAAAAGAAAAAAATATTTAAAATAATCTTATAAATAACTTATAAGTATCATAAATAAAAATACATTACCTTTCTTTATCTTTGTTTTTGGCTTGTTCATATTTTTCAGGATTTTGTTTTAGCCTTTCCCTATAGCGCCTTTGCTTTTCTGCAGGTGTTAAAGCCATCCTACATTCAAAATAATATTTATTTACCACTGTACTCAAATAATGTCAAGTCTGTTACCTTCAGTCAAATCCGTTACCAGTAATATGGTAACAGACTTGACAAGTAACGGACTTGACATTCAAATGAAATCGTAAAATAAAAACTAACTTACATAATTTGAAATTTAAAGAACAATATAAATATCTTCTAAATCTAACTAGGTAATAGTATTTAAACATAAAATTGCTAAAAATATTATTTTAATATTAAAAATTATGGTAACAGGCTTGACAAAGAATAAAAATACCTACCTTGAAGAAAACTTATTCTTGTTAGAACTGGAAAGCTTCACAACAGAAGAAAAAAAAATGGCTAGACAAAGTTGCTAGACAAGTTTAACAATATCTTCCAGTATGTGCTGCCATCTTTAGGCAGAATTATAAACCTATTTTTGCTAAAATAATGAGAAGGTAACAGACTTGACATAAAGTGGGAGACAAAGTATTTTATAAATTTTGCTTAAGTAGAGATTTCCAGAAATTAATATTTACCATCAATATAACAGACTAATACTTCATATTTAATATGTATCAACTTTTTTATAAAAAATAAATAAATTTAATAGCAAAGAAATAACATTTAATTTCATATAACTAGAAAGGGACAGGCATATTTGCCTAGAGTCACATTTTTAAGCATTTGTCTAAAAAAATGTATTGATTTTTCTTTTTTTTTAATGCTAGAAATATTTAATATAGTCTTCTTTACTTAAAGCACTGCTCAAGTTAAACTTTTAAATTTAATTTATGCTTGAATTTTCTATTGTTCCCTCTGGGACAGCATATGTAAGCAAATTTTGAAAATGACCCATTTACATTAGCCGAGAGCTAATGTAAACACTTTGGAAGTGAGATTTTTACTATACATATTGTTTTGTTACTGGCAAGTTTTAAATGTAATGTAAGTTTGTCTAATTTTCACCTTTTTTTGCAGCAGATGTAATTGATACATCAATTCAACCTTTCAAAATCCATGTACCAGATGAAGTTCTCACTGATCTGAAAGATCGTTTACAAAGAGCTCGTTTTGAACCACCCTTAGAAGATTCTAAATTTGAATATGGTTTCAATTCTAACTATTTGCAATCTATTGTTGAATATTGGAATACTGAATTTGATTGGAGGAAACAAGAGGAACAATTAAATAAGTATCCACATTTTAAAACATTTATTGAGGGAATTAATATCCATTTTGTTCATGTGAAACCAACCTTACCTGAAGGAAGAAAGGTAAATCAGTCTGATTATATTGATTAAATAAAATGTCTTCAAAATTCTCAATTGCTTGAGTATAGGAAAAATGCTTGTCTAAAAAATATATATATATGATGACTAAGTTGAGTGTAAAAAGTAATTATGAAAGCCAATTTTTTTAAGTGAATTCTTCTGCAAATTATGTGGAACAGGCATCATAATAGTGATTTAACTTTTATCAGCCATTAAAAATCTAAATAATTACTTATATAATTGTAATGAATATTTGATTAATATAAATTACCACCTCTATAAGCTTTTCGTTCCCTCAGGAGCAATATCATTTTTATGATTATTAACATTGTGGAGGTAAAGCTTGCTAAAATTAAAGTTAATATTAAATTAGATAAAAAGAATTTTATTCCTGTTAAATATTTTTCAGTGCTTATTAATTTATAAACCATGATTAATTGTAGTATTATGTGAGCTTTCCAATTTTTTAAATTTATTCTTTTTAATCTATTGCCTTCCAAGTACTGGTGAAAATGCATAATGTTTTCAGAAGCCGTAAACTATGATATACATTATGCAGTTCACTGTTTTCATATAAATAAAATAAATAAAATAAAATAAAAATTAAATTGTTTATTTTTATATATTTTTACTTTGAAGTTATATTATTTACTCTTGTTTTCACTTGGAAAAAAAATAAAGACCATAATATTATTTTCTTTTTGTAGTTGGAAGTGATTCCTATTTTGATTACTCATGGTTGGCCAGGCTCTTTCTATGAATTCCACAAGTTGATTCCCTTACTTACTACAGTTAATGGCGATAAAAATTTTGTCTTTGAAGTGGTTTGCCCATCTATTCCTGGTTATGGCTTTTCCGAATCTCCTCATCAAAAAGGTTTTTTTTTTCTTTAATCAATTTAGATTTTTGAAAAAAAAATTTTTATATTGCCACAAGCACAATATGTTTTAATATATCTCCCAATATATATTACCATTAGAAAATTCTGAATGATTGTTAAATAAATCTAAAAGGCATTGCTTAGCAAGTTATGTAATATTAATTTTTTATGCATACAGCACATTTTTTAGACAATTATGTTAACAAATATTTTTTCCTTACTTTATTTTGCTTTTTTGAATAGATTTGTTTACGTTATGTTGTCTATTAAATTTCTTTTTTATAAAGAATACCTGGCTCTTGTCTGCACAGAATAGTTTGAAAGAAACAAGGGAAAATTAAAATTAATAATTATAAATCATAATTTTTTTTATTTAACTAAATTTGAGGACTGAATAAAAGGGGGAAAAACACCCTTCTGTAAAATATTGCCAAATTACTATTATACCTGCTTTTCAAAGCAGAAACAATAGCTTCTATTCCTTTTCAACTTTATGAGAAGTTTTATTTATTTGAATTCAGCATATATATACTTTTAATTATATAGAAATAAAAAAAATCTCTCAGCATTTCAGAAGACAATTTTTGAAAACAAAAAGCATAGGACATTACATTTATCAGGAATATTTAGTATTTGTATGTAAAAAGGTGTTCTCTTTTGATATTTGCTAAA
Source organism: Argiope argentata (assembly GCA_026289955.1). Classification (NCBI taxonomy): domain Eukaryota; kingdom Metazoa; phylum Arthropoda; class Arachnida; order Araneae; family Araneidae; genus Argiope; species Argiope argentata. Next base: position 99,597 of record JAOUZG010025032.1, on the reverse strand, counting down.
ATTGCATAACTTTAACTGTATATAATATTTTTGTGCCTTTTAAATTATTTTTAACTTCCTTTAATTTGATATAAGCATATTAACTTGCATATTTTTGTAGTTTATTCAAGAGAAGAGACAATGACAATAAAAAACATTTTTTTCTTCACATTTATATAATCTATTGAATAAATTAGTAATGTAACAACATAAATATTTGACGTCCTCTTTTTTTGGTACTCTATTATACAAGCATTTTTTGTGAAGATTATATATTAATATAATGTTCTTGTAACACAACAGTTCATCATTAACAAATAATTTTTCTTCCAAGTTTTACCAGACACATTTCATTGCATTTCCCCCTTTTTTAGCATGTGAATGGAGTCATGTCTGAAATATCCAAAATTGTTGCCATATTTTCTGTCCTTACACAGTTATGATCACTATTATATCAATATATCATAACTGCTCACTTATAATGCAAAAACTTGTACTTTAATTACTATTTTTTTTTTTTTTTACTGTGAAGTTTTTGCCTTGACATGGTTTTCTAAATGAAACATTTCATTTCCTTATTGTATTTGTGACAAATATTAATTAATTCTTATTTTTAATAGAAACACTTTTCAACTCTTTTTATTTTTGAGTTTGAAAAATTTCATCAATTTTTTTCTTTTTCTGTACCAATTTCTACTTTTAAAAAACAAGTTGTATAGTAACAGCGAAATTAAAAAGTCATAAACTTACACATTTTTCAAAAGATTATAATAAACAAATTCACAATAAAGTTGTTTTTAGGTATTAACATTTTTTATTTTATTACAATCATTTATAATAAAACCTATTATTTCTTTTCATTAGGATTTAATGCAAGAGCTACCGCAAGAATTTTCGTTACTTTAATGGAAAGGCTAGGACATAAACATTTCTTCGTGCAAGGAGGAGACTGGGGATCTTTTGTTTCACAACATTTAGCAAAGTTCTATCCTGAGAGGTGAGTATTTTTTTTTTTTTTTGAATTGCAGTGTTTTAAAGATTCTGGTGTTTTTTGTTTTGTTTTGTTCGTGTGTATGTGTGTTTATGAACATTTTTCTCTTGACCAATTTTATATTCCATCATACTTTGATTATCAAAAATAGTCATTTAACATAATTTAATTTCTTTGATATTCAAAAAACAAGTATCATCATCTTTCTAGTAAATTTTTGAAGATAATAATTTCCATAATTAAAAAAAAAATAAAAAATCTTGAATTGATTTTAGTGTATGTACATTTATCTTATTATTAAACTTAGAAACTGAAATTAAATATATTCATTATAATTCAACATAAATTCTAAAGCATTTTAAATATTTGTGAATTTTTAATTAGTGTCACAATATATACCGGTGTGCAAAACATAAGCAACAGGTCAATTTTTTGTCTTAACTCCATCTGAGAGATCTCCATCTGAGATTCAAAAATGAGAAACATCATTTTGTACTTTAGAGGATGATGAAAGCCTAGTTGTGCAAAATTTAATGTGTTAATGGAATAAAACAAAACCAAAAAAGGGGTTTATTGAACTCATAGTACCATTACATATCTGTTCAAGAGGAAGAACAACAAACAGATGTTCCTTAGTGTGGGATATGCCCTCTCTTTATTCAATGGTTGCTTCTCACTGTTATTGGATGCTCCCCAGAGGCTGTAATCATGCTGCAAGGCATCTCCCCATCAAGGCTTCAGTTCATTCTTCCTTCGTACACCTGAGCTGCATGCACCGACTACATACATTTTGTGTACACTTATGTCACCTATGACATTTGCATACACATCACCTTTCTACTGAATTGCTTATTCATTATGCTGATTTCAAAAGCCCCTTTTCTGTAATATAATGGTTATCTGTTTAAAATTTACATTGTTGCTTAGTTTTTCACTGTAGTGTATTTCTAAGTACAATGGTATTGTCTAACTAGATAATGGAGGCAATTAGGTAATCTGCAATTGAATAATTTGCTGCTATTCTTATTTAGTGATCACCAAATTTAGTAAACATGGGGGATGTATAATTTTCTTCATACTCATAATATTCATTTATTAATATTATGATGAATAAGTCTTAAACTAATGCTATTGAAAAACTGTTTTATTTGTAATGTCAGATTACTAATCTGTCTTTTTTGAAAATAGCCAAAACAAGAAAGATTAAGATTAACAGTATTTATTCGAATGCACATTACAAATTTGGGATTTTTTAAAACATGTTATTATTTACAGTTATAAAAACCATGAAAATTATAAGCAAAATTATATTTGATAAAAACTGAATTAACAATTTACATATGAATCAATAACGCAAATTCTACCATTGCATTAGTTTTAAAATGATTTACCACAGATTTCTGTTTATATTTTATAGGACAATTGGAGCACATTTGAATATGTTTTCAAATAGACCTAAAACATGGGATTTTTTGAAAGCAGTTGTGATAGCTTATTTTCCCTCTCTAATATCTGAAGAGGAGTATAAAGTTTTCTACCCTTTCAAAGAAAAAGTGAAGTTCATGCTACAAGAAACTGGATATTTTCATATACAGTGCACTAAACCAGATACTGTGGGTTAGTATTAACTATTCTATAAATAAGTTTTAATCCCAAGGGGAAATTTTTGTTAAGACTGCGGCAAAATGAATTGAAAATTGAGTTCAAAATATAACAGTAGTTAGTAAATTTAGTTTTGAATTTGAATTATAAGTCAAAATTAATTAAAATTTTCTGTTACTTAAAAATATATGGCCTTTGTTTTTATTTTGTGTCCTGTTTAATTGCATTAAAAAATGTTAACATAAAAGTATTTGATGTAAGTCTTTTTTCAGTGTCTGTTTTAGTATTGAGGTCATTAAATTTTTTTTTCTATAAGCTGTTAAGTTCACCCTGGAGATTATGTTTATCTTATCTCTTTAACAATAAATTTATTCTTTATATGATTCATGATATACAGAAGAGTGATCTAAAATACATGGTAGTTAGACTAATGAAATCTCAATGGCTTTGTAGTATAAGTAGTATATTACTTAACATCTGGTTAGCTAAGGGGAAAAAAAGTCTTTTGAATTGTAGATCTGTGTCATCCATTAGTGAAATTTTTATGAGCTTTACAGTAAAATTATCAATTTTAAATATTGAAATAAGTATATACATTGTTACAGTTTTTAAATCATCTAAAAATGTTGCAGAATGTTTCAAATTGTACTATTTCTTATTTATATTAATTATTGTTTTTGAGTTTGCTGATTTGAGGAATCATTTAGTCTTACATTTAGTCTTAAGTTCAAAGATCTTAACCTTTAAACATAACAGGCGATTTGAGTATTGACATGGCAACAAGATTACTTAACAAGTGGTTGTGCATTATGAAAGTGAGCTATTATTAAATACAGCAGTAATATAACTATAAATAATATTTCAAAAAAGAAAAAAAAAAAACACAAGCAGCAGAATTTTACAAAAGCTGCATTTCTGCAAAATCATTCCAGAAAAATGTTGGTGTGGTAAAGCAAAGATTAAACTTTAAACATGGAGGAGTTTATATGGTCTCTTGATGATTTTTGAAAAAATGTGGTCATATGGTTTAGTTTCATCAATAGGAGGTTGTTTATTTGAATTTGTTCATTATATCAATCCGATATATCAAGAATAAAAAAGTTCTCCAATACTTCAAATGATCTTTTATAGAAATCTTATAACTTAGCAAGTTGAGGTCTCTGTGAATGTCATTATTTATGAAAAATCGCAGCATGTTACTAATTTGTTGAATCGTCACGTTTTACTATCTTCCCGCTTTTGAGATGTGGTACAAATTGTTGAGATATGGGGTTTTAATGCAATCACTCAGATAGCTGATGCATAAGTGATGAGAAGTCTTGATTTAGTAAATCGAGATCCCCCCCCCCTCCTTGAGATAGCTTAAATTTGTGATAGGATAATTTTTGTTTATGTTTTTTAAAAGTTAAGTTCTTATATGCTAAGGCAAACTGTATCATTATTTCATGGTTTGTCTTTGCAGTCAATTTACTCTGTTTTGTGTTAAATGTTAGTGACCATATTATCCATATTATATTGAAACAAATTCTTTAGAAATTAGATTCATTATTTTTTTAAAAAAAATTCTAATTTCTATTTATTATTTCCATATTATTTTTATTTATTAGTAAAAAATATTACAAATCTTAGATGAATTTTCAGTCTAAAATATTCCAGACTGATACAAAATATAGAGTCTTGGCTAAGCAGATGAATGGCTGTACTTTTAAAATCCAATAAATAATTAAAACAAAATACATTTAAGAATAATCACACAATTAATGGTTTAATTATTTCCAAAACTAAGAGACATTCAATCTGATATTTGCATTTTACAATTTAATTCATTATTTTCCCTTCCAATTTAGGTACATTGAATTAAGTTGGTTATATTCCATGTTTAGAAAAGCTGAGGAATAGAATTCATCCGGACATTTCTCCAAAAAACTATATTTATTTTTTCTTTTTAATATGGTACAAAGGAGCCATTTAATTAATATTTAGGATATTCTCCTTTTTGAGAAAATCAGGCAGAAATTAGGAACATCAGAGCTACACAGAATCACTAGGCAATGTTGCAAAATTTTAAAAATTCAACTAAATTTTGTCCGTTTCTTTTCTCATTTAAGCCTATTTAATATTTTTAAAGTAAAAAATTTATTTATAAAATTTTTTTAAAAAAGGAACATTTTATTAAAATTTGCTGTTAGTACCAAAACTATTGAGATAAAGAATTGAACAACCCATTCTTTGGAGATGAGTCCAAAGTCTTGCATTTTCAAAGACACGTAGGTTTTGCTCATCCTCCTGGATTGAAAACTTAATAAATGTAATTATTATTAAAAATAAAGTCTTGTCAAACAAAATTCTACTGATATTAAATTACTCAATTACTCTTTCTTAATTATAGGATTCTGTAATATTAACAGAATTATGAAAAGCAATTAAATACCCCGAAATCGAAGTGTTTCAAAAATTAATCAGTGATGAATATTATGCTCTAAGATTCCGTCTAACATACCCGCTGCCCTCCGTATGATTTTCTGTGAAAGCAGAGAAAATCTAAAATATCTTTTTCAAACAGTTCTTTTTCCAAACAAGTTTGGGGGGGTCACAACCCCCTTTCTCTTGATGTCCCAACACCTCTACAATGAGAAAGGGAGTTTTATTGGGGCTGGTTTGCTGGGTCAAATGACCTTCTGAATGTAACTCTCCCATACAGTCTCCGGGAATCTTTTCTTGTTGGGTGTTATTTGGCTTGTCAATCAAACCTTTTAAGCTTCTTCTTTCGTTAGTTTAGTGGCTGCCCTATCCCCCCCCCAACGATAGGAAGCACTTTTGTCGACAGAGGGTTTCTTTCTCTGTACATGGCACTGCTAAATGAAGTTATTTTATAGGTGAAGGATTTAAATAATATTACTGATGACTATAGCAAATAACAAATATTTTTTTGAAAAATTCTATCAGCAGCATCTTATATTCTTCCTTATAAATTTAGTCATTGTTATCTGAGTCATTAGCTTTTCTAACTGTTTATCTTTCTAGCCATTTAACAGTTAAGAGAATTTCTATTAATTTGATTTTTTTAATTTTTACACTTTTATAACGTTTAATGATATTCTTCTATATTGAAACATTCAAGCCATATAAAAATGAGCCATTTGATGGGGGTATGTTATTAGTTAATAAGTTTCTTAGTTGTTGGTCTATAATACTATTTCAGGATGTGCTATAGTGGACAGTCCTGTAGGTTTAGCTGCATACATTTTGGAAAAGTTTAGCACATGGACAGACAAAGAGAATCGTTCCTCACCAGAGGGCAATCTTACTAAAAAGTTTACCTTGGATGAGCTCCTCACAAATATTATGATTTATTGGGTGAACAACAACTTCACTTCTTCTGCTAGATATTACAAGGAGAATATTAGTGATAGGGATCATGAAAAGTAAGTACACATTTTCAAAATAGTTTTATTTTACCTTGTTGCATCATGAAATCTTTTTTTATTTACTACATTCTGAATTTCATATTCTTATTCAGTAACTAAGTAAAACTAGAAGTTACTACAATCTCCAGGGATGGAATCTTTTTGTATTAGTTATCACAGACTATGCTTTGTGTTTCTAGTAATTTATTCTGTTACTTTCTCTTGGAATTTTTTTAATAGCTTTATAAGTCTCCAGTAATGGTTTTTTTTCAAGGGAGGTAGCTTTAACTGATCATTACTATATTAATAATTAATGATAAAATAAGAAAAAAATAATAATTTGTTTTGTGTGGATACAAAATAAATAGTAAAATAATTTCAATTTTGAAAAATTTCTTCCTTTTTCATATATTTCTCAATTTAAATTTATCTAATGAAAGCATGTGTAAATCAATTGTGACACAGCTTACAAGGACTATAAAAAAACAAGAAATAAATTTATGGAAAAGGAAAAATGTTGGAAGATGAGAAAAAATATGCATAAATAGTAATATTACAAATTTAATATTTCTTGTTGACCCCCTGCATCTCTCGAGCTACCATTTTTCTCTTATGGCAAAAGATTTCTTCCTTAATTGATAATACTTTAAATATACATGATTTTGAATTTTGCATCAAACTTTTTCTTTTCATAACTGAAATTAAATAATTGTGCTAATAAGTACTTTCAAAGAAGGAAGCAGTTTCATGCATGGATTAATAAAATTTCAGAAAATAATTTGTACATAACTAATGAACAGATTTGGAATTTTGATTTCCTGAGTTTGCAGTATTTATTTTTGCATAATTATGGTAGAGAAAATTAAAATAAATAAATGCTACATTCTGCTCAGAAATTAATGGCTGTATTTTGAAACCACAGTTTGTTTGTATGCAAATTTTTTCTTCTTCTAATACTTAATATTGTAAACAATGCTGTTAATGCTATTAACCCTTTATATATTGAATAATTATTCAAATTTTTGGACCATTAGATAAGTTTTTGTACAGAATAAACCCAAGAAGAAGAAAACACTTTTTAATTAATTAAAATAATTAAATTAATAAAAAAATGTAATGTTATTTATGGTTGATATCTATGCTTTCTATCAGAAATACACTCTTCGTTAGAAAAAAAAAGATATCAGCTGGATTTAAATGGTACTTAAAATTATCATTGATAAATAAAGGGTTAAATAAAATTATAAGAAAATCTGTTATATCAAGTAAAGCAGAATGCAATACAATGCAACAATGTTTTGCATATCTGTTTACATACTTTTTTTCTTCTGTTGCTTTCTTATTTGACTTCTAATTAAATTTATATGTTCAAGCCTTTTTTAAAAAAAAATGTTATTTGATCAAAGGAACCTTTCCTTTCATGAGTTGTATAAATGCTGGATAGGTAGGATTTTTACCTTTGATACATATTTTATACCCTCATACAATTAGGATTATTTTTCCCTCACAATACTTATCTGTTGAGTTTCCTCTCACTTTTGGTGGTATTTTCTACTCCTAATATATGAAAGCATACAGTGTGATTCCAAATTCATGGTACAATTTTTAAAGGCTAGTACAAGCACTGTAACAGTTATTTTGCTATACAGTAATGCAGGGATGTAATTGATATGGTGAGGCTCAAGCACAGAAAATAAGATATGAAATGAAGTTAATGGTAAGGAAAGACAGTGTAGAATTTTGGGGTATGATGAACTGAGCATGGAAAACAAATCCTTTGGCCACCTTGATTTCCTGATTTATGTAACCCTGATTTCTTTTTATTGGCTCGTTTGAAAAGTTTTCTATGGGCCTCATATGTCAACCTTGTAGCTTGAATTTTCACAGCTTCTGTGCTTGTTTGTGAAATGCCATGCATCTTTGAACTTCTACTCATATTATTTTACAAATGATGTCAAGCATGTGTCACTGTTTGTGGACTCATTTTTTATCACTTATTTTAAAAACTGCATTTGCAAATAAATTGTCTGTACTTCGATCTCTTATTTTCTGTGTTTTTGCCTCCCTTTGTCATCTGCAGTGCTATATTCCAATACAATAAATGATTATTATACCCTACATCAACTCTTGAATTTGTGTCATGAATTCAATGTTACTCATATGTGATTAGTAAGTTTATTTCAAATGAGCTGGACAAAAATCCTCATGAACTACACTGCTGATATGCTATGAAGACCTCAAGAGCTCTTTTTTCTTTGATTTGAAAAGAAAAGGGGGAACACTTTCCTTTTTCATGTAGTTCTTATATATTTTTTAGCTTCAATATAATGGCTAACTAAACTCTTTTTCCACTTTTCAGGATACCTTTGACCATCCCATGTGGAATAGCTTTGTTTCCTAATGAAATTATTGGAATGCCACGTTGTCTTACTACACAATCCGTGACACAGTTGGTGTCATACACTGTTATGCCTCGTGGAGGTCATTTTGCTGCATTTGAAGAACCACAGCTTCTCGCAGAAGACATCTGGAAGTTTGTTGGTATTGTTCGAAAAATGAACTAAAATTATTGCTTTGCTTTATTATATTACATTATTGGAAAAAAATTCCTATTTTAACAAATGATATCTTATTTTTAGCATCTTGATGTAAGATGAGTTACTTTTCCTTCAACTTCAGTGTATATATTTTATCTGCTTCTATCCATCTTAATCTATGTTTTTATATTGTTACTGATTGTAAAATGCAAAAATATTGTATGTCAAAAACTTTCTATCTATTTTCATTGAAAAGGAATTTTATCATATTGTTGTAATTTACAACAATTACTGTGAGTTTGAAAAAAAAAAAAATTCGAAACTATATACTGAGTGACACTCATTTGGAAGAGATTATCTTGCACATTATGCAACAATTTTTGAATACATAAAATTTATTTCTGTAGTTTATTTATATTCATGCTATGTCTTCTAGTTAATTACCTCATTAAATGCATTCATTATGCTTGTGATTGTTACTTTGTCTGAAATTCAAAAGATATTTTTGAAAATTCTATAGAAGTCAATGTGTTTTACATAGTTTAAACTGATGATTGATTACCCATTCTAAATTGAATAGTTTCATTAATGCTTTATTCAATTGATGGGGAGAAAATGTCACCCATATTTATTTGTAAATTATATTAATTGTAGTGTAAAAATTATTTAATTGTTTAAAGAAAATAAAAGGAAATAGTGAGTTTTTATCTTCATTTTATTAAATATTCATGTAGCACACTTGTGATTTATTCACATATGTTTAATAATAATGTAAATTCGTCATTGCTGGATGTTAGCCTTCTAATGAAGTTTAGATTTTGGAGAGGATATAATTACTGTCTGATTCAAAATTATGTGGGCTGCTCCTAATTATTTTTTGTTTTGTTCTAAAATGATATTCTGTATTTACTGTAATATTTTTCTTGTGACTGTGTCAATCTTTTTAACTTCAAAGAGAAGTTGTGCAGCTATGAATATGATCTTTTATGTTTTGTATTGAAAGGATTGAAAACTTTATATTGTTAAATTTAAAACTTTAAAACTTCATTTGATATTTCCAATTTGTAATGCTCATATACCAAATTATATTACTCATATTTTTATGATATTGATTGAAATTTCATTAGTTAAAAAAAATTGTTGATTATATTTCAACTCAGTATGTATGCTATTGCCAAAATTTGTTTGTTATACTTTTGATATTGAATTATTTTTTTGTACAGTTGTTAGTTTTAGTAGTATTTTTATATTTCTATGTTTAAATTGTTTTGTTGGTATTTGTATTTTCTCAAATATACAAGATTTATTTCGTTTATATATTAATTGTGTTTTGTAGTTATTTTCATTCTCCTCCTCCTCAAAAAATTCAAACATCTATTTAACATTGTCTAATTAGTTTTGAAACTGCATATCAACTATTTCTTAATTCTTCTTGTGAATATGTAATATGTCTGTTTATTTTAGCATTGCAAATGTTGGAAATTTTTATCTTATAATAAGAGTATTTAAGGAAAGAAATGTGGAAGTATAGATGATCATCTCCTGTATAAATGTGAAGATAAGTTTGGAATCATAGAAGAATTAAAAAAATTTATGGCCATTACATGGTTTTCTTTTTTTATAAGGAAATAATAGTAAATGTCCTTTTCATTCATAATTATTCTTTGTAACTTGCAAATACACCTCTTGTGAGTAGATTTATTTTTCAACCGTCTGAAACTTAGAAGAAAAATCAATTTTCCTTCTGTTCCTGTTTTATTCTCTCTCTCTCTCTCTCTCAGAAGTATGCAGAAAAAAAGGGGGGTTTCAACGACAAAAAAATAAAGAAATTGATTCCAACATTTAGATTTATTTCTTTGCATCAGAACATGTATGTCTCTGAACTCAGAAACAGAATGAATTAGTTGTGCATGTTTATAATATCAATAGATGATTTAAATAAGCATTTTGTATTTTTCTTAAGAACATATTTTATTTTTCAATTTTTTTTATTTTCAAATTTTTATTTCTCTTATAATGTTAAAACAAACAATTCAGTAAAATATTTATCAGGAATCTTTTGAATCAAAGACTTGTGAAATTGTTAATGGCCTTCAATTGGCAAGGATCAAGTTTATAATATCATCAAGTTTCTTTCAGAAAGGCAATATTGTGCCAGACCTTTCAGCTTTAAAATGAGTATTATTGCTAGAGAATTGAAATTGTCTTTTAACATTCTCTGCACTCTTCCTTAAATGCAAGGCAGGATGATTTTTATTGTTTCCTTCGGAAACAGAGAGTGTATTAGCACACATACTTTTTTTTTTACCAAAGTCAGAATATTTACTTTAGACAGTATTAAATTCTCTCAGCATAAAATCTCATTATTTTGTGTCTGATTTTCAGTTGTCTTCAGTTTGCTACTATTAAAGGAATGTGCTTAAAATGTTTTATTTTGGATTGCAGTTGAAGAAAAATGTGTTCCAAAATAGGTGTATTTTTTTCTTTAGAGGAGAATTACTTTTATTTACTTGATATTGATTACTCTTATTTGTTGTTATAAACAAATTTAAATAATTCACCATAAGCGGAAAACTTCTTTTATTATGATGGAATAAAAAAAAAGAAATAATAAATTCTTCTGTGATTTACATGATATAAATGTAGCAAAAATGCAATGACAAACTATAACAAGAGCATTTTTTTCTTGACTTTTTTCTATACTCACAAGATATGACTCTTTTTGCATTAGGTAGTATATAGAAAGAAAAAAGAATACATTTATTGCAGGCATTTATTGAAGGTCTCAGAGGAATTCGATACAATTTAATTTTAATATCAGACTGCATATTAAATTTCATTTGTCTAGATCCTTGCATTTTCAAGTTATCCTGATTGTATACATGGAAACAGAAATACAATAGATATTAGGCTCCAAATGTGATGCAAAGCTGCAATTGCAGTGGTAAAACAATATAATAAATTAGATTATATAGCTATTTCTGTGATCTTGTTTCCATGTATATGCCAAGTTCTTTGCTTGTTAAGATTTGCCTAGAACTTAGTAAACATTAATAGTTTTGGTGTAAGGTCAAAAATTCCATTCCTGTAACTTATTTATTGTGTTTTTGAGTTCATAGTCAGGCTGATAGACGGATATAATTTTAAAAAGGAGGATTTCATAAAAATTTTTTGAAACATTTATGTACATAAAAATCTGGAGGGTGATCCCTCCCCCCCCACTTTTATATTAAGATGCATTATTTTCTGCTCTGTGGAAATAAGAGGGGGAGAACTGGATAGTTTTAGTTTTTAAAATGTTGGTATGATTCATTGAAGTAAGTTTCTGCTTCGGTGAGTAGAAATACAGATACATGTATGTGTGTGTTGGCACTTGACCTACAGCTACTAAGTTTGTCACATGTATACCCTGGTGGTTGAAAAGGCACATCTGGGTGAGTTTTTTTTTTAATTTTTAGTTAGAATTATAATTTATTAAAAATAAAGTGAAATTTCAAAACTTTTTAAAGTTAACTTCCAAACATGTTATTAACACAAACATGAGTTTTACATCAAATTAAAGTTCAAAAGATTATTTCTTAATGATAATGATATTTTAACCTATAAATTAAGTTTTTATTTTTAATGAATTTTATAAAATATCTTAACCAAATATTTTGCACAAAATTTAATTTAATCTACACAAGCATGTTCATGAGGGAAAAATGAATTTTTATGAATTATTTTACATTGACAAACGCTCAAATTAAAAACCAAGTTAAATATTATTGCAAATTAAACATATGAAATTATAATTTACGACACTTGTATGTATGAAATAAAATATGAAATTCCACATTTTCTAAAAAAGAAATGTTTTTTAAAAAGTTTTTATGTATTTTTACAACATACATTCTATTTATTCATTCAGTTATATTTAAGGCAAACATGGTTTAATACATACAGTATATCCACTCTTATCAGTACAACTAATTAAAAACCTTTAATAATAGACATATACCCGCTAATCATAATAGTATAAATTACATTTTATGTTACTTTAATTATTAAATACTCTTCTGAATCACGTATTTTAAATTTGTTATCTTGATCTACTGTCCTGTTTATCATATTTAGGAAAATATTCTTGAGACATAATATTTAAAAAAGGGTTAAATCAGCTCCCCAAAAATTGCTGAGTTAGGAAAATTTACGTACTACGTAGAACAATGAACAAAATTTCTTAAAGCTTATTTAACATTATGATTAGCAAAATTTGAAGCTTACAAATATTTTACTTAAACAAATACTTTTTTTGCTGAAAAATCTTTTAAGAGACAAAGTTAAATAAAATATTTTATTGAAAATTTTATATAAAAGTTCATTATAATTTTGTACTGGGAACAGGATAATGGCCAAAAGTGACTAGTGAATAAATAAAAAGAGATTGCATATTATTCAACTATTTGATGTTATTTACACAAACTACAAATTGTCACTTATAATAAATATTACAAAATTTTTATCTTTCCTTATCAAAGTTTTATACTATAAGAACTTTATCCGAAAAGTAAAATTAATACTATCCCATAACCCTTAGGGGCTCACCTACTATAGATGAGTACGGGTATCCCAATTCCAAGGTTCCCAGGGATCTTTACTCATTTTATGTTTATTCTCCCCTACGCCTTTTCTGTCTGCTTGATCCTTCTTTCCCTCGACGGCAAGCGAGGGAGCTCTCCATGAGAAGCTGTCGCCGCTCTGTTTGCTTCTTGCTTCTCATGGGCAGCCAAAGTCCTCACGTGTTGGCCGTACGTGGCAACCCATTTGAGAGACGGGTGGTGCATTGTGGTCCCCAATGTATCAATCGACTGGTTGCTAGTCACCTAAGTGGCTAGACTGCTAGGGATCAAGCGAAGGGGTTACTCCTTGGGCTTGGCGTTAAAGGTGGTCACTTTCCCCGGGGGTAACTCTGAGCGTATAGGTTCCGGCTAGCACCAAGGTAAGCGCCGAGGCTGGGAATGGCCAGAGCCGGTTGCTGCCTTCCCTTGTTGGGCTCCGTGGTGGGTGGTGCTGTCCGGCCTGAATTTCTACTAATGTCATATGGGCAAACGTAAATCTGTTCCCTTCGGTGGGCAACAAACTGTTTCGTATAATTCGTTGACATCTATCTTTCCAACTTTTTTTTTTATCGTGAAAAGAGTTTTTGAAACGAATGAGACTTCTGACTTCATTCTGTATCTCCTTTTTCAGTCGAAAAATGCATCACTGGTCATATCGGGGAAGTCAAATGTACCAAGAAACTTCGTTCCAGGGATTTGCTTGTGGAAGTTCAGTCCCGGAAACAATCTCAACAAATAATGAAACTGCAGAAATTTGACAACATCTAAGTGACTGTTATTCCACATTTTTCTTTAAATTTCTCCAAGGGAGTTATCACCTGCGGATAATTATTTAATGTTGAAGAAGAAGAAATTCTCAAAGAATTGAAGAATCAAGGGGCGAGTCATGTGAAACGTATTCTAATACGGAGAAATGGTGACTCCAAAAGACAAAGCATTTAATTTTGACATTTGATTTTCCAAGACTGCCAGATTATATTAAAGCAGGCTATATGCGTCTTCCAATAAGGCCGTATATCCCCAACCCACTTCGTTGTTTCAAATGCCAACGTTTTGGGCATTCTAAAACTTCTTGCCGCGGGGCACTCACCCGCGCCCGTTGTGCAGATGTCGGTCATGACAGTGCTCAATGTGCCTCTGTCGAAAAATGTGTAAATTGCAAAGGTGCACATACGTCATTTGCTAGAAATTGTCCAACGTGGTTGCTCGAAAAAGCAGTAATTAGCACAAAAGTGAAAAATGGGATATCTTACTCCGCAGCTAGGAAACTTGTAAACTCTCAAACCCCTACAAGCACTAGCTACGCTTCCATAGCTCAGACAGAAATTAAACAGTCAAAATCTTTTGATAAATCGAATGTTTCTTTGACTTTAGACACACACTGTAGCTCTAATTTTTCTGAATTGTGCACAGCTAAGAATGAAAATGTACCCGCTCCTGTCAGTGATGTTTCAGCTTCACAGGATCTGACTGATTTTCAATTAGTAACAAAGAAAAAGAAGCATAAGATAACCCTAAAGTCCGCAGGTGAAAACCAACACGAACCGATGGCAGAAAAATCTAAATTCTGGGTAACTTCACCTTCGCAGGTTTCTACTTCTTCTATTATACAAGATCAGAAATGTGCCTCAACACATGTGGCAAATCAATCCAAAGCTGTGCGTAAAACTGTTTCTCTGCCAGCTACCAAGCAATTTTCTAAAAATAAGGCAGTTAAGACAGTTAATTCTAGAAACAAAAGCGACAAGGATATCAGGTCGTCTATGGTTGAAGAAACCATAGACTATGATCCAAATGAAACTATTGAGGATACCTCCACTGTTGTTAATATGCATGAGCAAGCCTTTAAAACCTCTACTTCAGCCGATAATCTTACTGTTAAAGAAAATTTTAAAAGTGGCCCATTCCATTGGGTTGATTTTAAAACATTTTATCGTCAGACAAGCAGTACCCTTGTCCATGACAAGTACACAAAGTAAAGACTTTAGTAATTTACTTTATTCGTCGTCATTTTTGTCTTTTTTTTAGTTTAGCAATGCCTTAAAACATTTTAATTGTGTTTTTATGGATTGCATATTGTTTCTCCATATTTTGAATTTTGTCATTTTTACCTCTGATCTTTCATTCTCAGGCTTTTAACCACTTTCAGGTTTACCATTTGATTGGCGCAGTTTAGCCAAACATGGCTCTTGTGCCATAAAACCTCAATCAACCAACCAACCAACTATCCCAAACCCTATTAATTATTATTTAGGATTCTTCATAAATAAAAAGAAAAGGAATGGCTTAAGGATTTTTGCTCCTTTTAGCTACTTAAGGGTACAATGGACGATAAAAATGTAAAAAAATTGATGAAATTTGCGATATTTTTATTTTGATCTTTTATTAATATTTAAACTGTAAGCTATCGTTTGGAAAAAAATTATTTTGATATCTTAATTCGTTTGCTCAATATTAGCGGTTTTTTTTTATTGTAATTAGGATGCCATGGCTACTTGTTTTCCTTTGGACAGCTGCTGTAAAAAAAGTTTTGTTTTCCTCCAAGCGCTCTACTAGATCTTATTTTTAATTCTGACTTTATGCTGTTGTTTTTGCTTTGGCAGATGTTATAAACTTCTTTTTTCTTTTATTGTTTGTTTTGGTTTGTTTATTCGTTCGTCGCACATTTCATATTCGAATTGCTCGTTTCAGTTTCTTTGAAATTATATACAAAGGCAGTTGTATTCAGGATCAGAATTGAAATTTACTCTATTTTTAATCATCTTTTTTTCCTTCTAAATTTTGATTTAAAAATAATTTAATCAGTTTTCACTTCTGAAAGCCTAATAGGTCGTCCAAATAAAAGCAGACAAAGTCTGAAAATGCTAAGATATGTTGGTCAAAGAAATCCTTTGATTCATAACTAAGCAATTCTAATGACATTTTGGAAGTTTCTACCAAATGCAATAAACCTGAAATATTGAATTCATCATCTTAAAATTGTGTATGATAGTTACATTGTTCTGTGCAAACACTATAGTATTCTTTTTTGAAGAATATTCTACGTCATGAATTTCAAGAAAAATTTCTTCAAATCCTTCAAGCAAGTTTTTGTTTTGTTTTGTTTTTCATCAAAAATGTATCTATTATGTACTAAATATGGTAAAGAATTTGGTTCTGCATTTAGGGATGAACTTAAAGGGAACTTACAGAAAAAAATCTTTGAAGTGAACAACAAAGTTGTAAAGGCCTTCTTGTCTCGACAAAGAAAATAAATAAAAATTGAATTGCTGATTTATTATAACTCAGAAAAAAATAGTTAATCATATAAAATAAATTGTATCTTATAAGCATATATCATATTGTCACTATATAATAACAATGAAGTGAAAAAAAATTCAAAAAATCAGCACATGTCAAATTAGAAGAAAAACATGAGGATATAATTTATGCAGCAGGTGTATTTTGATTTGCTTCGAATTTTGTATGTTTGTGGCTGCATATATATTTTCAAAATGTTATATGAATATAAATTAATCTTTGTGGCTTATTAAATGTTATTAAACAAGTATAATTTTTATTGGAACTTTTTTTAATGATAAAAAAGGGAGTTGGTTTTGTTTTACCAGAAATACTTCCTTTATATACTTTGTGGATTTTTACAAATATATTATAAATCTATACATGTATATATTACATAAAATAAACAATTTTTTAGTAAACACAAATATTTAACAAATTTAAGTTGTTTCAATTATGTGTCTGGTCTGTAGAAATCATTGAAATGTATTTTTAGCTTTTTCTCAAAAAGAAATTTTATTATGCTCTCCAACTTTTCAAATACCCCATGCGCATACTATTTTTAGTTACAACTCTGAAACTTTTATCTTATGCTGTATGAACATATAATAATATAATTTTGCATTTTAAGATAAATTATGTGGTTTATATTTTTTTTATTTAAGACTTCAAGTAATGTTATTGCTTTGATTTTTTAAAAATTTTCAAACCAAGTCAATGATGCCAAGTTTAAAAAGAAAAATCATATTTTGAATTAGTTTAATCATGCAAAATATTTTGTAGAAAAAAGGCATTTACCATGGAAATTTCAAAACAATACCTAAAAAATTGAGAAATTTTGGTTTCAAGGTCCATTGTACCCTTAATTAGAAGACCCCTCTTCAGTACATTTTTAGAATTAAAAGGGCTATTTAGATGACCCCTCTTCAGTACATTTTTAGAATTAAAAGGGCTATTTAGATGACCCCTCTTCAGTAAGATTATAGAAAAAAAGGCTAATTAGATGACACATCTTCAGTACGTTTATAGACAAGAAGGCGAAATAGATGATCCCTCTTCAGTACGTTCATAGAAAAAAAGAATAATTAGATTACCCCTTTTCAGTACGTTCATAGAAAAAAAGGCTAATTAGATGACTCCTTCTGTCTGCCAAATTTCATAAATGAAAATGTAATATTTTGAATCCGCACTTCTGTAATATAGAAAACTGGTCACCATTGATAGTGAGTGGAGTAATAATGGGTAAGTTATGTTGTTTTTTCGAGTTTGTATAAGTGATGTGGTTAGATAAAATATAATCAGCCATCTGTAATAGATTTGATTAATCTCTGCTTTAAGTGCTCATAGGAATAAGTAATGCATCGAATATTGAAACGATGCACAATATGCAGTGAATGAGAAAAAACGAATTTCTTGAATGTTTCATTTATCATTCAAATTGTTATGTAAACTTCTCAAAAAGTTCAACTCGGTCATCTAATGTAATCGAAAAATTATTGTTTGAAAGTAAAATATAATAACGCATGGAAATTCAAAATGTGGAACCCATAGTGCATTACGAAATTTAGTTCCTGAATATTAAGAACGGGTCTTTTATTGTTTAAAAATTCCTTTTAGACTTCACAATTGAGTGTTGTATTCGAATATACATTGTTTTCAATTATTTCAAGAATTATTTTAAAGCCTTTTTTCTGTTGGAATCGAATGTTTGCTTCCGTTGACAAAAAACAAACAAACAAAAAAAACAATTAAAGTTATAATCGTTTGGAATTCGATAGTTTAAGTGATTAAAACTATTTTTTATTTATCAATAGCGACATAAAATTTAAAAGAAAAAAATGAATTAAATTTCGAATTTTTATTTTTTAATAGCATAGTGTTTCAGGTATCGTCTTCATCTATTGTTTTATTCTTTAATGTATTCTATATGAAGTAGTTTCACAATAATTTGTTCTCAGATCTCAGTGTTGTCAAAGATCTCAGTTTAAAATGTCTAAATTCATATTTAAATATACAGCTTTATTGTTAAAAATAAAAGCTGATCTTTAGAATTAATGTATAAATTTACTTTCATAGGTTACAGCTTTAACCCTTTGAATACTCGTGGCCTATGCAGCTCTTACGGACGGCGCGCGGCTGACGCTGAAGATCGCCGGGGACTGAATACTTTTATGCGCAGTATAGATCTCGTTGATGGTGTATGACAGATTATAATACAGTATACAATCCAATTACTATTCCAATGCCTATTCCCTATTAAACTAAAACATTTTTATTTTCGATATATGCTGTTTTGTCACGTAATAGTTTGAAATTCCAGTAATTTAATGATTATAATGTATTTGGATATTAATTATCAGAAAATTAAACAAATCATAAGAAGGATTATATAATCAAGGAAAGGCTTCATATATATGCATATTAAGAAAATAACATTTTATACATAAATATTAATGAAAGAACATACTTTTGGATTTCCCACTCGATCACATTAGATTAACCCGGTATTATTCTATATAATTGTGATATCCTAGCTGTTTAGAAATTGTAAGCATCGAATATCCAGAAATTTTAAATGCTCCTTCCCTATTCTTCCAAAATGCTAGAGGTTCATGTCTTCTAAGAACTGATAAGGTAAATTTTAATACAAAGCAATCGAATTCAGTTTCAGAAAAAAAAATTAAACGTAAAAAAAATAACGTGGTAATAATAACCGTCGGGAGTAAAAAACGAAAATGGTTGCCGTAATTATTAAAATCGTTAAACTGAATTTTCCAAAATCATATAAAATACTATTCAGTTTCATTGTCATAATTTCTACAATTTTATATTTGGGGATCCACTATCCTCTAAATATGGATTCTTCAAAAAAAGACTTACATGTAAACGCCGGTATATTTCTAATTAATAACGAAAATTTCATCGGACTTGTATACAATTCCTGGATTACCTTAATACAGTTTTTACTTATTTTAAGCAATGTTGTTACGTGATCTAGTTTTATTGATTACATGGTGTTATTCAAACTTTTGTTTATGAATTGTGATATGGAAAACGTGAATGGAGTAGTAAAAATCGAATTTTTAAATTGGAGAAGTTTATTACCAATGTAAGTATTTAATGGAAAAATAAATCTGGGTCTTGTTGCTCCCCCCAAAATCAATTTTATAATTTATAGTTTGATAGGACCAATGGAAATTTTTTATCGAAAGTAAGATGAGCTGTTTTGTAAAGAAAAATAAAATGTTGGCTCAGATTTTAAAACTCAAAGTGTCAGATTATTAATTCCCTGCACCTAAGAACTCACAAATTTCTGTTATTTATGTTTAGAGAAAGGATTTAGTGTTAAGTGTTTAAGGTTTCGGAGAGATAAAGGTTAAAGTATGCGAGATTAAAACAAAACTTTTCTTCTGGGTGGTAAAAATGTAAAAGCAATTTCGAAAAGATTTTTTAACTTTGAAAAATGTATTGTCGGAATTTTTAACACGAGTAATTCTTAGTGGGTCATAAGTTTATTTTCCATTTTTATTGTAAATAAGTTAATAGGGCATAATTTAAGAAAATTATTGAAATGCTAACAAATTTCACAGCAATTTCGTGGGATAAAAAACTATTTTGTATTTAGAGTAAGAATTAAAGTGTCTCCCTAATTTGTATTTGGAATCCATAGTGCATCTTGAAATTGCCGATCGTTGCTTTAAACATTCTCTTGCTGTTTGAACCAATTCCTTATTTCTCTTTAAATTTTCTTTAATGGCACACTCCTGTTTCACATCAAAAAATTAATTTCCTTTTTTTATCAATAGTAGAGGTTTTCCCTTATTTTGATATCATTCTTGTAGACTTATATTAATGAAAAATGCATTAACAAATTTCGAATTTTTGCACCCTTTATTTAACGCTATTTAGTTAATATTATCCATTTTTCCTTATTTTTTTTCCTTTTTCTGGCAAATTAGGAATTATAGGAGATGTCATTATATAAAATTTATTAAAACTTCAGAGGGGGTATATTTTAAACTTTTTTCACCTGCCTCTAACTTCGTTATATTTGCATTAAAATTCAAAATATGCTCATTGAAACATAGGAGAATAAATTCAGTTCTTGTATCCATCTGAATGCTGTCAATATTTGAAATAATAGCTTAAAGAAATGCCAAGGAAAATGTTCATAGTAGTGCTTCATGCCAAATTCGTGCATAAGAGTACGTATTTTTAAATTTAAACATTAAATCATTCGTGCATTATTCAATACAAAAAACGTTTTAAATAAAATTTGATTTATTAAGAATATATTTTGATTGCAATTAGCAGAATTGTTCAGAATCGTAGAAACCTAACCAAGAATTGTTTGATATCTGATTTGGGCAATCTTGCGAACTATATTAGAATTCGTAACTTTTTCGAGGAAGCAGTCAAAGAATAAATAAATCGCATATCCTGTTTTCTTAATCATTTTCCTATTTTAACTCAACGTTTCGTCCATGGAAACCGGCATTAAAACCACTGGGTACAATACTTTATAATTTTTCATATTTTTGCTCATTTCGATGCGAAATGTTTGGACTCCTTGATGCAATGGGTGTACTGTGGCGTTTCGTTCTTAGTTTAAAATGCATAATTCAAATGAGAAAATTGCATGGTGATGATCAAGTATCGTTTAATTCATAAACAGGATACACGGAAGAATAATGTACTTTATTTGGGTATTCTGGGAAATATATTCTGCACAGTAGTACATTACGCAGGGAAAGCTTTCATGAGCAGTGAGAGATATGAAATTATGGTAATTTCTTTTGCATGGGTTATGCAGTAGTATTGATCAACTCGTCCAGTTATCAGACATTTATGCAAAGTTGAGATTTTGGAGTTAAGGGCATGAGTAATATTGTGTGTATACGCATGAAAATTTTGGATTCGGGTGGGTGTTGAAGTTGTGAGTAATACTTTTAGAGAATCATGGATTTTAGGTATAGATGCTAGTTTGGGTAATGCATGAATTGTGGATACAGTTTGAGGAGTTGGATTGGGCATGGGTAATGAATGAATGAATGCTGTTCTCGGTGGTAGTGCTTGTACGGTGGCGTGGGTAATGCATGAATTGTAGCTTCCAATTAGTTGTGGCGGCTTGTTTGGGCAACGAGTGTATGAACTGGGATTTCGAGGGCGGTGATGATGGAGTGGGCAATGTATGAATTGTGATTTCGGGGCTGGTACTGATGGGGTGTGAGTAATAATTGTATGAATTGCAATTTCGAAGCTGGTATTGATGGTGTGTGGGTAATGATTGTATGAATTGTGACTTCGAGGCTGGTATTGATGGGGGTGAGGGTAATGTTGTATGAATTGTTATTTGGAGAGTGGTAAAGATGGCGTGGGTAATGATTGTATGAATTGTTATTTGGAGAGTGGTAATGATGGCGTGGGTAATCGGTTTGTGGTTTCTACGAGAGTGGGGATTATGGTGTGGGCAATGAGTGTATTGTGATTTCGTGACTAGTGCTGATG
>JAOUZG010025032.1:41569-67958 GCA_026289955.1 Argiope argentata | reverse complement strand
ATTGCGATTATTCGACGGCTATATGAACATTCGTTACCCGAGCCATTTCTGATTACCAGAGAATATTTTTTAGGAAAATTCTGGAACGATTTTTATTTAGATAATTATTTTAAAATTGCATCCAAGTTGTGAATTTCACTTTCAAAAAGCGAAAAGGTAAAGAAAGTGAGGTTTTAGTCAGTATAAATTTTTAAAATTATTTTCACTTTTATGAATAACGAAATTGTAAAATTTTTTTAGCCTTTTAGAATTATTGATTTAAACAGCAAAATTATTCCTCCACTTCTCCAGCATTTAAAAGTATTCTTGCTATTTTAGATCTATATTAATTCAAATATTGAACTTTTTCAGATATTTACATGTTTTTATCGAAATGATCGTTGTACAGAGGATGACACTCGGAATCTTCAAGCCTACAATGGATTTCGGAGTCTTTTGGTTGAAATATTGGATGGAGATTCAGCAAATTGATCTTGTTATTGGAAATGTGAATGCATATGTAATTAATATTATTTGAGGGCATCAAAACATCTCTGAATTGTTTTATTCTTCTATTTTAAGATGTTGAATATTTATGTAATTTCGGAGATTTTTTTCAACCAATGTAATAACTATTTTTTAACTTAGAAAAGTGGGAATTCCATGGAATGTACATCATTCAAAATTTGTGTTTGGCATATGAATCATTGTATTATCATAATATTATGTTAAATACAAAAATATTTACATATGCCAATTTAATAGCTTTTTGTTACATATTTAAATCAAAGTTGATGTTTGTATTCTACTCCTTTAAAAATAAGTATTTTTTAAAAACATTCTAGATTTATGAAACTTTTTTTTTTGGATTCATTAAAAATTGATAGCGAGTTTGATTTTTGATAGTTATCTAAAACCACAATTCAATATATACTTTGTCATCTTAAAGATTATTTGAATTAAAAAAATATTTCCAATAAATATTGCTCCGGATTAAATTATGTGTTTACCCACGTAAAATAGTGTTTTGCATTGAAAAGATGCTTCATGCTTATATATGGAATTAAATATTAATTATTAAAACTATAATTCTTAAATTATGAGATACGATAGTATTTTATTCTCTTTTCCTTAACTTTAACATTTGATTAGTCAAAAAATGCATAAATTAATTTTTCCAGAATAGAAATTTAAAAAAATTATATCGATGAACATTAAATGTAATCCTATTTCAATAATTTCAGAAATTTTAACATTTGTAGCAATATTAAATAAGTTCAGTTCGTTGCATCCATTTGCAATTACTTAATTTAGGATTATTCTTGTTAAATTTATTAATTAAAATATAGAAGTAATAGTTATAAGATTAATGGTAAACTTGGAGTATTACGCCATATTTTCTATAACTCACTGTTTCGGCTTTTAATTATACGTCAGTATGTATAGTCGCGGATAGAGGATACTTTGATCGACTCGGCCGGCCAGCCAATCAAAATGTCCTTTGATTCTTCGAAAGCATTTGATCGTTGTGACTGATCATCACAAGGATCGATATGCCTTCGCAGAAAACGTTATTCTCGCATGACTAGCATGGATCTCTAAATTCTAAAAGAAATCTATTAAAAAAGATTCTATCTAAAAGAATCTAGAATTATACTAAAATATTGGTTGAGGGAACAAAAATGAATGGATGCGATGAATATTTAATAATGTAATGTAGATTGCTTTTTTTCTTTTATTAATAAAATACGGGAAAATGAAGTATTTAGAATTATTAAATTTCGGAAGAAATTTCAATCTTTTTTTAAAATTATTTAATTTTTAAACTCTCAACTTCTGAGTTAAATTAGGCTTTAAAAAATCTTACAATGAGTTTTCAAATTATACTCTAAGTACAATAACATAACAAATTATGTAAATGTTTCTTTGCTTATACATTAATCAATGATTGTATTAAATTTTAAAAGTTCAGTTTTATGTTAAATGAATACAAACTGTTTGAATTCTTGCTAAGCTGATTGTATAAAATAAATTTGACATCTGTTTAATTGCAGTAATATTAAATGTTTTGTAATAATTATGTAAATGGCCAATTTTTGTATATTAAATTTGCAAATAAAGCTTGTGTATTTCGCATTCAATTTTGTATTTAATTACCAAATGTTCTCGTCTCTCTTCGAATAATTGTCTTGACAAAAGTTTTAAATATCCTAAAAGTCTCTCCTCAAAACCAATTCGCTCAATGACTTTAAAATGGTAGATGCATCAGTGTTTCGAAAAATATTGAATCGATTCAAACAAAAAGTAAAACTGCACAGGATTAATAAAATTATTTAAATTAAAGAATAGAAACTGTTAGATATTTATTAGTTTCGATTTTAAATGTAAATTACTAATTATTAGAATTTTCAAGATATCGGATTATAGATGTTAGAAATTAGAAAAGGGTTATGCTCTAGAAATACAGTCGAAGACTTAGAAGAAACCAGAAAAAGCTACAATTCAAACATTATGCTCATAGAAACTTAAATCGGATTCATTCAATTTTATAACTAAAATCTATTTGCATATTATGATACCGAAATTGGATAAATTTATAGTCCTTAACATCAAAAAAATGTATCAATAATAAATAGTTGTAGATAAAGTTTATATGTTAGTAATAAGTTGTGAATTATAAAGTATATTTTAAAATTTTATTGTATTATTGATCACCTCTTCTATTAAAATGTTCTACAAATAGATTAGAATTTTCCTTCGTTAATACATTCTTAAAACCTTCTATATATTAAATACTAATATTTACAATTTCATTTAAATGTTCCACTTATTTTTATCCTTTGTATACTGTTTCTTAGTGTTTTTCCAATCTGTATATTGTGAATAAATCGAACTTTCACTACAATAAAGCATCGCCTATCGGTATCATTTTATGTTTACATTATGAGTGTATTCTACTCTTCATTGCTTGTTAAATAACTAGTATGGAAAGAGCATAATTCTGAAATTTCAAATAAGAACTACATTGTTATAAACTGAAACATTTTGTCATCGTAGTAACGGAAAAATAATTTCATTAAATCTGGAATACAAAATAAAAAAAATTGTAAGTATGTGAAATATTAAAATAAAAGCTTTTAATCAATTAAAATCGTATTTTATAATTAATTTTAGTAAAGAATCAAATTTTTGATTATTTTATTAGAAAACAAAGCATAACGCTTTCACCGAGAATGAATGACCTCTACCAAGTAAACACTCTAAATAGCCATAAAATTTCCTTGTGAAAAAAATAATTAAATTCTAGATTTCTGTGTTGGAGATACATGCTGCGGCTATTGTAAAACATTTATTCTATAAAGAATAACGCATGGCAAGTAATGGATTTTGATACAAGAACATAAGCGCTAAATTATTTTTAGGCCCCCTTCTAGGTAAATTCTATTTATAAAAAGAGAAAACAATTTGATTTTAGCTTTTAGTTTTAACATTGTGCTCGCTTTTTACCTTTTTCCACATTATACAAATATATCAAACAGATGAAAAGAAGTTGAAATTTTTTTCTGCAAAAATAACATAAAAGGATAAAATGGCAACTTTATTCAGTAACTATAAGAAATTTTTTTTTTTAAATATTTCTTCCAAACTTTGAGTTGGTATAAAAATATAAACATTCTTTAACCGAAGGATTAAGTAGTTGCAGAACAGTTAATATTTAACAATTTCTCAGTTTATAAATAAAAGCAATTATTATGATAAATTAAAATGAAATAATAAACTCCAAAAATATATCATATAAAAATTTATTACTATACATACATTAGAGTTTTTATGGAATATGAAGTAAATCTTACATTAATCCTAACAGTAAAATATATTGTATGTAATAGTTTAGGCTTTATTTAATAAAAAATCTAATGATTCATTGTACAAAACTCTAACCATAATCATTTATAGTTCATATTTTTTTTTTGTACAAGTTTGTTTATTTGAGCACCAAAGTCAATAAATAACATTTTTAATAGACATGTTTTTTAATGTAATCTCTTCAGTAAATTTCTTAACTAAATGATATATCCCATCTGGCACATTAATAATAATTTTTATCACTGTAACAATAGAAGGAGAAAGAATTGAGACATTGAAGCCTTCCCGACTTCAGCATTTTAAATAATTTAATACTTACTCTTAGTTGAAGATGTATAATTAAAACAATTAAGCAATTCGATGCGGGTATCCGATTACTCATTGTGTGTGAAGGAGTTGATGATGATTGATATTTCTCAGTTTTCTCTTGTACGAAATCCATCTTGCAAAGGTACAGTAAAAATAAGTTCTGATAAAGAACGTCCGGTTTTCTAAAAGGTAATGTCATAAACTTCACTGAAATGTTTGTCTAATTTCCCGTTAATTTTATTCTGCCATTAACTTTTTCATTTGATTCTGAAGTTATGTTTTGGTTGGTTAACGGCGAGAATACGATATTGTTACGAGCGGGCGAGCGTCTAGGAGGTTCACCGAGGTTGGCGGCATTTGGAGAGGAGCTTCGCGCCGGCCGGGTTGGTTTGGCGAAAGGAATAGTCTGGTAGCCGCTGGATCCTTAATGAAGCGGCGCGTTGCTTCCAGTGCTTTTGGGCACGTGCTCAGTCGGCTATATAAAGGACGGGTTGCAGTAACCTGACGGTTGGTTAGTTAGTTAGTTGAGAGTTCCCTCTTGAAAGAGAAGCGTCTCGCTGGACTAGCGAATTACTTTTCTCGCTTGTTATTAGTGAGCCTTGTTTACGTTTGCTGTTAACGTTTATTATTAAACTCGCTGTGACTTACTTTTTGCTGTGCTATACGATAGCTGTTTTGCAGACTGTGTTTATTGTGCGTAAGATTTGAATTTATGCTGTTAGTGACTGTTGACTGCTGGATTGTGTTTATCTGAAGTTTTACTTTCTCAAGTCATCCTGTAAATTCTTGTAAACAGCTGTAAATACTGTGTAGCATTGTTATAGGACTTACGATCTCATCTAAACTACCAATTCACATCAATCTGTTTTTGACATCCATTACGCATTTCAGTAGTGTCAAGAGGAGAATGAGTTTGTTTTTTTCTACAAAAAACTCTGACCTCTTAAAACGAGGATTCTTCCAATCTATTTCTATGAATGAAAATTTAATTAAAAGAAAAATATTCATGAACCACGCCAGAAGAATTAGAGCAGGTTTTGCATCTTTTACTTGGTTGATGTAAAGCATAATTTCATGAATGATCAGAAAATATGTATTGTGTTAGTGGCGACATCTGTCGTCTCATTTAGATTATACCTTTAACCGTTTGCGCTAGTTCGGTTTCTCTTTCAGGACAGGACATCCTTTTGACTGTTTATTTTTTAAATTGGAATTGATAAAAATATTCACAGAAGGGTAAAAAGATGTAGATTAATTTTTCAAAAAAAATCAATTTATACCAATTAAGAATGAACTATCTAATATTGCTTGTTGTGTTCAACCTAGTTTTATATTGAAACAATAAAATTTGAATATGAAAGATATTTTACACTGAATACAGATTACTTGAAAAATATCAAAGGAATTCTAAAATATACTAGTTTTCTATATATAAGGATTATCAAAATTAAAATATGTATCAAATTAAATTACTATTAAACAAGTTCAGCCATAAAATGTCATCAAAGTAATTTAATACTCAATATCGAACTTATCTATGCAATTTGAAGATTCGTTCAATTCGAAAAAGCGTAAAATGCTGATATTTTAATGATACATTTTATCTTTCAGATTTCCTGTCAATTATACAGTAAAGATAACAAGCACGAAAAAAAATATTTAATTTCTCCCCAATTCAAGAAATTCTAAATTGTATTTTTTGCAATAATATTCACCGAATTTTTTTTGCGACATTATTCATCGGTAGAAAAATTAATGAATCAAAAATATTATTAATTTTAATTAAAATTTGGTAGAACTATTAAGTATCATTTAATAAACTAGAATAGTCAATGGACAAAATTCAGTAAATCAACTTTAACTAATCTGTTCTGTAAAGATTACAATTCGTATTTTTATTTCTTATGCCGTATTTCAAATCTAGCATGCAAAAAATTATTAGAACACTTTTTAATAATAACAATAGTTAATTATTTAATATTACAATTAACTATTATTAATATAAATTCAATTTTTAGCAAAAATTGATATTAAAACAACTGAAATCTTACATTTCGTGTATTTTTGTATTGGAAGAATCTCAAGAAAATTTAATTCACTTTATAAATTTGATTGTAATATTATAAAAGTGATTAAAAATCTTGATAAATATAACGTTACTTTAAAATAACGTTTTTAATTATTTCAAGAGGAAAATTCAGACAATTCTTATTTAAATAATTTAAAATTCCATAAATAACACAAATTAAATCAGTTATAATATTAAAACTATTTGAAATCAATTTTATGTTAATTTCAATCTTAACAAATTTCTTCTGTAAATAAATTTTTAAATTCAATCTAGAATAGTAATTATAATTGACCGTTTCAAGTAAACCAATCCCTTATTAATTTTATCTATGTATAGAAGTCTGAAAACGCAGAAAAGTTATGACTCATCTTAAAATAAAATAAAAAACGAAATAAATAGAAGATTCCATAACAAAAAGGTGTTTATTTAACAAAAATATATACAAATAAAACTTTCAGGTTAGAAGATTCAAACAGTTTTTGAACAAAATATACATATATACAGATAAATTAAGTACTGAAATATTTATAACATACATCGATATACGAAAAATGATTAGTATATAGTCATTCATTTATATTTATTACTCTGAATTAACATATATTTTATAAAAACTTAACGGAATATTTTTTCATTCTAGTATTGTACATTGCAATCAGGAATACAGCTTCAAACATTATTATTATTAACAAACAACTATTACAAAAATATATCTTATAACATACAATTTTAGTTTTAATCCTGGTATAGAAAATACGAAATAAACTTTTCTAAAGCTGTACCAAAATAATTTTGTTGCATGTTTGGTTGATGAAAAAATAAATTTTGCAAAAAGGTAATTAAGCTTGATCTTCAGGTTAGAAGATTTAAATCGTTAAGCATTTTGTGTTTTAGGGTAGAATCTTATAAAAGGGTATAACACTCTCTTTAAACACACAATCACTTGGGCATTTTTGTGTTGAACCTTTACTTAGAGAATCAATCCTTTTGCAAAATTAATTTCCCAGAACAAGCCTTTAAAACTCGTTTGTCGTCGAGGAATCCAGGAATACTAGTATTTGAATCATTTATAACTATAATACATTTGAAAGAAATTAAGTTCCTTGTTAAATGCAAGATATATTTGCATTGATCTGTTTTATCCCTGTGCAACATCCCGTCAAAGATACAGAAGACAAATATTTCGAAGTAATTACCACAATTTTTGATTATAAAGGGAAATTTGTTTTCACGAGTAGATTTTCGTTGGTAATTAATTGGTGAGCAAGTCCAGGATACTGAAAATTTTTATTTCCACAAAAATGTTTCTAGGCAAGTGCATTATCTAGAATGTTGCAACAGCCGTGATTGTAACAGAAGAATCATTTCATTCTAGGATATTATTCTAACTCTCCAGCATTTCCCTGGGTGTAGAAAACTGAAATAGATTATGTGTTTTGACAGTTTATACCTTTGCAGACGAGAAACTGCCAGAAGAATCTTCAAACCCAGAACAAAAGAAAAATTTGTAAGATATTATATGATTGAACTACATGCAAAAAATATCTTCAAAAATACATGTTATAGCTGAGCACTTTCCATTGGATTTACCAAATCATTAATTTATTCTTAAGAAATTGCTGACTCGAATTTTTCCAAAGTAATTTCCAAAGAATTTCCAAAGTAAGAAAATAGGGCAAAGAAGAAATAATATTTTTGTGACAAAATTTATTCGTTTCCGATAGTAGATCCAACAATATAGACTTGATCTGGTAAAACTGTTCTTTCTCGTTACCACAGGGAATTTCTATTACCATTAGAATGTGTCCATTAGTGGTCGCCTCATGCATGGAGCTTCAAGTACGAAGGATGAACCAGGCAGAAACTATGCGAGTTCCAGAACACTTTTTGTTTATGCACTCATGTTCTTTGTGAAGTAATTATAATTTAA
The DNA here is from genome assembly GCA_026289955.1 of Argiope argentata. Lineage (NCBI taxonomy): Eukaryota > Metazoa > Arthropoda > Arachnida > Araneae > Araneidae > Argiope > Argiope argentata. The sequence goes on along the minus strand of JAOUZG010025032.1, from coordinate 59,802 downwards.
ATAAAACATTTTTTTATATCAACAAGTAAACAAAATTATTTGATGGAGTCATCAACAAAAAATCCATTTATGAATTCATCTATAATGAAACAATCACTTCTCCCATGAATGACTGAAAAAGTCGGTCAGTCATAATATTCAATTTCTTGAATAATATGCCTCCTGATTATGAAAAACCGGGCATCTGAATTCTTAATGAGCATTCTGGTAAAAGTACGTAACTTGATACACATATCATAATTGTATTCTTTCACGTTCTCTAATAATTTCGAAAATATTAATGTGAAGAAAAAAAACATTCTCGAATTTTATTTAAGATATTTTTTTTCAACTAATTTTGATGCTGTATTATAAAGAACGAGACAATTTATAAAAATATTCTTAAATTCAGATTTTTCTTAAATATCTGTAGATTGGAATGTTTGCTGTTTCGTTCCGATGCAAGAAAGATGGGCTAAAAATTGTTTCATGTCCTTTATAGCAGAGGGGAAAAAAACCAAAAGTTTTGCAGCTGAATAATAAAAAAAAACTGTTCAAACTATTCGAAAAAGAAACAAGCAATCTTTTGATTTAAAGTTAATCATTTCAATCTGGTTCAAGAGTCAACAAAATTGAAAATATTTCGGGAGTTAAAACTGAACAAGAACTGCGCAGACGGTAACTGTATGTTACAGTTGGAAAAACAAAACGTATCCAACAGTTTCTGTCGGTTTTGAACCATCAGTGTAAATCCGAGGAAAGGTCGGAAATCGATGCTGATGATAGTTAATGACTGTTGGAAAACAACTGAAGCAGCAGTAGCAATATAAAAATTAAAAAAAGGATTTAAATAGGAAAAGTCAGGGTAACCACAATGTCGGAAAAATAAAAGATTAACTGAATACACTTAATGATTCCAGGTTCAAATCTTGAATGAAAGTTTTAATCCTCTCATGAAAAGGAAGGACATTATGTAGACGGGCATTAAAAAATCTATGAAGACTGATAGGTACAGGGATATTTCTAACAGGGTGATTAGGAATAGAGGCAATAAGGAAGAAGATTCGAACAGACAACTTTCTCTGCCGTAAGTGCAGAGGTAATTGATGACATACGACATTTAAACTTTGCACAGGAGAAGCCCTAAATGCTCCTGAGCAAATTCTCAATTCAGATGGTGTATTGGATCAAGTTTACGCAAAATACTTGGCCGAGCTTGGTTAAAATAAAAATGCATGTTTTTGTAAATAACAGGGATTATTTAGTAGCAAGTTATTTTTCCCATCCTACTTTGAATATTTTTCTTGTTGCAATGCCTACTTAATTTGAATAATTTGGCGAAGAAAAAGAGAATGTTGCTCTTTTTACAAGATTTCGGATATTACAACTGTATACTGCCGCTGTTAGAAATATTAGAATAAATCCGAAAAGCATTTCATTGAGCTATTTCTATATAACCAAATTTAGATGAACAAATAACCGAAATGAGGATTTATAATATAAATGTTTCAGCCCATAAATTTGTAAAGAATTTATCCCAAAAAATTTAAACCATAATATTAATGATTCACTTCAAATTCAATTTTACAGTAGCATATTTTATTAATAGAAATTGTACAAAACAACCAAGCAGAAATAAAACAGGCTGTAAATAAATATTAACTTAAATAATATTTCAATAGCTGAGATTTTTCAAAATAATTTAGATAACCGATGCATAACAAATTTGTTGCTAAGGAACTTTTCCATTCAGCAATGTTTCTCCAAACAGATTTGAGGTAATCCTGTCATTAATACCATATTAATTTATTCGTATTCCACACTACACCATTACAATAAAATCTGGGATATCGCAATGTTAATTCATTTGAAAGGAGATTTAGTGTCGGCGTATAAAACGAAATCATTTCATAGAACATACGTACAAGAAAGAAGCGATAGAGGGTTTGTGAGAAAATGTGTAGGAGCACTAATAAAAATAAAGTTCGATTCCTTCATCAGAAGTGATGATATCAATTTTCAGAATATTTTCATAGAAACCTTTAAGGAGAATGCGCGAGTTAATGAAAATTTGGCAATTAATGTATTTGAATATTTCTTCCCAATTTTTTTGCTTAGATTTTTTTTGCAATTTCTTATATATTTATATCTGTACCAGTATAATTACATATCATTGAAATGCTAAATTTCAATGTCCTTCTGCAGAGGGAGGAATGGACCCGAACTGACACAATTGAAATGAAAGAAGTCGAAGCGCAAGCCTGCCTGGATGCAGAAGAAGGAGAGGACCCAGTTGATTAGCAACAGGACGAGCCCGCCCCCAGACGCAGTGGGAGTCGATAGCATTGCTAATGCGCAAGAGGATCAGCCAGCCCCCACCTGTCCAAGCCCCACAGCAGGTCCAAGCACCGCCAGCACCATTCGTAAATCCATTAGTAGCGGGACCAGAGATTCCGGGACCGATCAGGCATTTCAAAAACAAAAAGACGCCAAGTTCCCCACTGATGTTGGGCGATGAAGATTTGAACACAATTGACGCCGTGGTAAGTGACCTGAACACTCTCTGGAATGAAGTGACGAGGGACCAGGCCGCACCAGAAATATCTGTGGCATTATTCAAGCGGATTGTGGGGAAATTTCTAGACAAGAAGAAAGATCTAGACTTCTTAATTCAGAGAGGGATTGACATTTTCAATTGGCCGGAGCTCAGCAACGAGAATTTTGAATTAATGAAAACCATTTTTAAACCACGCACGAAGACTGGTGGCATTCGAAAGTAGAAAAACTGTTCTGAACAAAAATATTAAATTTATGGTAGAAAAATTCTTAAATTCTGTTTTGCAAATTCGTCATTTTTTCCCAGTCATTTGAAATGAAAATATTTTACGTCGGAATTCTACGCATCAAAACTATAACTACTAATAATTGTAAAACCCTAATTCAGCGAAGTATTTCTAAGTATTTTTTTTTCGTCTTTATCTAATGGGTCTGCTGACATCTTTTTCCTGTAAAAGAAGAAAGCCAATTTTTAAAAAAATTTCGTCTTTTAATGTAAACAAATTTCCGATTCTTTGCTAATTGCTTCCTTAAATTGAAATCTGCTGCCTAAGAAAAACAAAAGTTTAAAAAGATTTCTCCTCATAGAATAGAATTGCTACCGTAAAAAAGAAAATGGGACGATAAATCTTCATAGCATTAACTGGTTTTCGTATTTCCTTGTTGAAGAAAAAATAGGACTTTTGGACAGATTCCTTTTATTTTACACGAATAGAGAACCACATCAATGACATGAAAAAAGAAATAAAAAATTTTTCGTTTATCACCTGGGAATCTATTATTTTACTTTTGCCATCTACCTGACACTAAAATTTATTGATGCCACCTCAAAATAAAACCAAATTTAGAGCCAGCTTCGTACTCATATTGTCGAATTCTTCTGTTCCCCTACATTCTTGATGTTAATAAACACGCAAGTCAGTCTAAATGAAAATCTGATATTCTAATTTCTGATTAGGGATCAATAGATAAAAATAAAGTCAATAGGTTTTCTGCATTTAATTGATATGAAACAATATTATGTTCATGCGGACAAGCACTACACAGTAGCGCTGAGACTGATAGGTACAATGATATTTCGAAAAGGGTGATCAGAAATCGAAGCAATTAGGAAGAAGAATCGAACAGACAACTTTCTCCGCTGTAAGTACAGAGGTAATTGATGACATACGACATATATATTTTGTATAGAAGTCCTAAATTCTCAATTCAGAGTGGTGTATTCTATCAAGTTTCTGCAAAATACTTGGTCCAGCTTGGTTAAAATTAAAGAATGATGTTTTTGTATAGAACAGAGACTATTGAGTAGCAAGATATTTTTCCATCCTACTTAGAATATTTTTGTTTTTGCAATGTCTACTTATTCGAATTCGAAGGAAAAGAGAAAATGTTGCTCTTTTAACAAGATTTCGTATATTACAACAGCATGCTGTCACTGTTAGAAATATTAGAATAAATCGGGAAAGAATTTCATTGAGCTATTTTTGTATAGTCATATTTAGATTAACAGTTAACTGAAATGGATTCATAACATAAATGTTTCAGCCCATATATTTGTAAAGACTTTATCCAAAAAAATTTAAACCGCAATATTAATGATTCACTTCAAATTCAACTTTACAGTTGCATTATTCATTAATTACTGTATTAATTGTACAAAACAATCAAGCAGAAATAGAACAAGCTGTAAAACATTAATTTATTTATAGATTTTAAACTTAAACACTTTTTTTAATAGCTGAGAGTTTTGAAAATAATTTAGATACCCGATGCATAACCAATTTGTTGCGAAGAAAATTTTTCATTCATCTATGATTATTCAAGCAGATCTGGGGAGATCGAGTTACTAATACCACATTAGTTTATTCTCATTCCATTTTACACAGCTACAATAAAATCTGCGATTCATTTGAAAGGAGCTTTAGTTCGGCATCTAACACGAAATGATCCCATAGAACATACACCTTAGGATAGTGGGATTTAGTGGCACAGAGCCATATTCGACCATATTGCGGCAATTGTATGGTTAATAAACAAAAATGCATTTGTATGTAAAATTCTGTTGAACTAGAAACTGATGAAAAATTACAGCAAAATGTTGTGTTAGATTAAATTATAAAAACCAATTTCTTTAAAAAAAATTTAAAAGATTTTTGTGGGGACGCTTCCCTATGAGCATTTGCAGGTCCGCTGTAGAAGTTCTAAAAAATTGCAACCTATAATTATCAAAACTAGGACGCTCAGTTAAAAGTTCAACAGTTAAAATGACTTGGCATCTATTGCAGAAAGGAGCTCGAACGCCTAATAAAAGATGTTTATGTGTTAAACGAGTGTGACCAATGAGGAGTCGAGTCAATGTGACTTCAAGATCTTGCACTGGAGAAGCAGTCCATAATGAAATTATGCGTCTGATAAATTGTAATTCGTTATTTTGGCTATCCCATTATTCCTTTCATACAGTATGAATACGGCGTGTAAAAGAGTTCTTCACATCACAGAAGGGTACCTCAAGCTGCATAAACAAAGGCGTTGTTTTCGCACCGTTTTCCGCCTGAACATCTGTTATCCCAATAACTCTGAATACAGGAGAATAAAATTTCATAGTCTCTATTTTTAAGAGGTCCAGGACTTCCAATGCGATGGGTTGGCTGGTTGTCTGTTTTAATGGTACAAGAGCCAAAATCGGCCATACTGCACCAGACTTATGGTAATAAAAGGGTTTTCAATTAGAGCCTTAAAAACCTTCAGTAAGAAAAGATGTCATTGAAGTCAATGTTAAAACTTTAGAATAAAACGTTGCAATTTTAAAAAAAAATCAAAATTATGGAGTTTAAATGGAATTATAAAAAACAATTGTTTATAAAATTAAAAAGATTTTTGTGAGGATTCCCCCCCCCCCCCCCAGCCGCGTTTTCAGGTTAAGCGACTAGGAGTTAAAAAAAATGTAAACGATGAAAATTAAAATCGAGACATTCGATTCAAATATGATGAATCGATAAAATAGTTTGGGATCTTGAAAAGATAGGAGCTCTATCACCAAATAGAAGGTATTTATGAGTCATCCGAGTAAGTCCAATGCGGAGTTGAGTCAATTTGACATCGAACTCATGCTTTGATTAAGAAGGCCATGATGTGATGTGGGTTTAATACTATGCAATTTATTATTTATCTGCAGATTCCATGAGTTTTGCTATAATCAATTAATATGTCTGGAATAAATGTTCTTTGCGTCGAAAAAGGGTATTTCATACTGCATAAACAAAGTTGATGTTTTAGCAGCGTTATCTGCCAGCTCATTTCTAACTATTCCGACATGACTTGGGACCTAACAAATTGGTTGTTTCTATTCCTTAGAGTTCTTGAAAGATTAAGATTTAGACGGCAATAAGATTAATCCAATTATGAACATGGGAAAGAGTTTCTAAGAACTCATGCTGTCCGTGTAAAAACAAAATATGCATTCAGAGCTTTGAGAAATTTTCTGCAAGGCGCCAATAATTTGGTAGAAGCGCCAATAATTTGGTAGACAAAACAGAAAAGCATGCATGCAGACTGCATGTAACTGAATATTTGTGTTCCAAAAACAATACCACATCCAACATGGTTATCTGACTTAGAACCTTCAGTATAAATATCTATATATGATGAAAACCGACACCGATGAGAACTGAAGAGTTTTTTAAAAACGACAGGGGTCGTTGTAGACTTTTTGAAGAAACAGAAAGAGTTTAAAAAGAGAAATTGAGGAATATTCCAAGGTGGAAATGGAAATAAACTAAGCGACTGAATACCCTCATCATGAAAATCAGAATCATCGATGAGCAATTTCACTCTTTCTCAAAAAGGAAGAAAGTGAGATGCCCGAGCTGCGTAAAATCTCTGAAGATGGGCGAGAAGTATCCTAGAAACTAGGGGATGTTTTGGGGGCGGAAAATGATTGGAGATAATATTGGTCTTATTTTTTGGCCCCTTAAATGTAATGGTAGTTGGTGACATACATTGTAAAGACTCTCAAATGGTAATGTTCAGAAGGCTTCTGAGCAAATTCTCAAGGCGGTGTGGTTTATTGTATCTAGTCTAAACAAAACAGAGGATCATGCAGAACCATACGCCATACATCTATAATCAATACGGGATAAAATAATTGCTTCATATATTCGTCATAGCAAAGATGTACGATCTGCTTCCCAATTGGTTCTTGACAATACCTTGAGAATGTTCAATGACCTGTCACACTTCCTCCGCATATGTAGGACATGAAGGAAAGTGAGCTTACGGTAAAATATTATTCCTAAAAACATTATTTCATCAACCACAGGAATTGATGAATTCCTTATATGAATTAAAGGGTCCATATGAATTTCCCGCTTCCGGCAAAAGTGAACGCATCGACTTTTTTCGGGGGAAATCGTATGTCCGTTTTTCTCACATCAATCAACTATCCTTATTGACTACCACTTGCAGTTTGCGTTCGATAAGATGTATATTGCATCCTTGACAGGAGATCTAAAGGTCATCCACATAAAGGGTGCCCTCAACTGAGGGTGGTAAAATCTTAAGAATTTCACTAAAATAAATAAAAAGCGTTACACTAAGGATGTTGCCTTGTGGAACCCCCTCAGCTTGAATAAAAGGGTCTGAATAAGAATTGCCAATTCGAACAAGAAATTTAGGTAAAGATAAAAATTTAAGAAAATAGCTAAATTTCCTTTAAAAGTTTAGTGTAAAAGGGTTTTAAGAATGCCAAAGCGCCAGGTGCGATTGTAGGCTTTTTCAACGTCAAAGAAAATGGAGACAAGATGATGCCGGCGAACAAATGCGTTGCGTATTGGAGTCTCGATTAGGACAATGTTACGCGTTGAATGTCCACTCTAACTCTTTTCTCTCTAGCTCAAATAGGAGACGAGCATTAACCATGCTTTCAAGCGTCTTGCATAGACAAATTGTGAGCGCAATAGGTCTATAATGCCGAGTTTTAGACGAATATTTCCCGGGTTTGAGGATTGGTATCGCAATAGATTCATGCCACTGTGAAGGGAATTTGTGTTCAATTCGTATACGGTTGAATAAGTGCAATAGATTAGAGAGTGATGACGTAGATAAATGGCATAACATCGAATACGTGATTCCCTCGGGTCCGGGAATCAATACGTGATTCCCTCAGGTCCGGGAATCACATATTCGTGCACTTTAAATAAGGCCAATAGCAGTTTATGCATGCTGCATTCGGCATTGTAGAGAAGGGATATTCGGGTGAAAATTTAAATTCCTCCTTTCCGCACGATTGTTACTCGCCACGAATGCAGGTTGGTATGACTCAACAGCTGAAACTTGTGAGAATGCCTTCCCGAGAGTAGTAGCTACGTCTAAGGGGGAAGAAACCATTACGTTTCCTACCTTTAATACAGGAAGAGAAGAATATAGATTTCATTTGCAGCTTTCACTTTCTTACAAAGCAATTTGCTAGAAATAGAAGATGTAGTTAATGGGCTAAAGTGAACCCATGATTATATCTGTTATGAAACGAAGCGAGATTTAACCGCCACCAGGCGGCAATGTTATGGGGTCAGCCTGCGAGTTGCGTATTTAATCAGTATTGTTTGTGATCTCACTTAAGCTGTATGATTAATAAGTGCAACTGTGTCGTCCTTTGTCAACGAACATTAAGTGTTTAAAAACCCTTTGAACTTATGGCTGAAGTAACCCGCATATGGTAGATGCAAACCTATCTGATTTTGAATGATTCTATGTTTAGTTTTGTTTTGTTTTCGAACACTGACTTTGTCGGCGAATTCATCGAGCATTGGCTTTGGCTAATTTAAAAGCAATAAGATTCTCTGTTGAAAAGTACCTTCAAAAAATGCTTCATCTTTTCTTTTGTTCCTTGTAACTGTCACGACATGCTTCATTCCACCATGGCCTACGAAATTTTTGTAAACGTGGGGAATATTTTGGGGTGGTGTTAATAGCAGTATATATAAGGCAATCAATAACGTTTCGCACTGATTCCGTAATATCGTCAATAATAACCATAGTCTCAGTAATTTTTGCCAGCCACGTAAAAACAGCCCAATCCACCCGCTGGAATAGGAAAGTAGAATAAGAGGAGCCACATTACTTCTATCAGCTAGGGAAAGTATTAAGGGATAATGATCGCTGTTGTAGATATCTTCACCGATGGCAAGGTTTAAAGGTGGCAGATGTTCGAGAGAACATATGGCCACGTCAATACTGCTGAAGGAACGTGTGGGTTCGTGGAAGAATGTTTTTCTTCATTATTAAGCAGACAGATACAGTTATTAGTTATAAAATGTTCGATCTGCCGCCCATGAAAATCTATATTATTCGAGCCCCACATACAGTCATGAGCATAGAAGACTCCTATTATCATGGAAGGGATGAAAGCTGGTCCATCAAACTGTTAAGTGTCTGCTGGCTGATGACTTCATGAGTTGGCAAATATACACAGCAGACTAACCAGTTTTTGGAAGTGCACCTGTGCAGCCACAGCCTGCAAAAAAGTATGTAAAATAAGGTGCGCTAGGATACAAGTTGGATGTGATTGTACAGAAACCATCAGAACTATGCACTCCACTGTCTGCATCTTTCCAAACACAATTGTAGCCACGCAATTTTAATGATATTAGATGTCATACAAGTTTCCTGAAGACCAAAACGAACAGGTTGAAAAGTGTTAAAAAATGGCCTTGATGTCATGAAGTTTAGAAGGAAGGTACCCATTAAGAGAGTCTTTTTGTAGAGGGAAAATAGGAAACATTTGGAGTTGCCTGGATTTTGCGACTCATCTCCAAGTCATCATCATCATCAGAAGGATGCACTTTTATGTCAGGGTTATTAATGGATACATCACAAAAAAATAGATGTCAAGTTCCTATTGACAAGACCCTGTGTCGCTAATCCTAAAGCGAGTGAATTTTTTTGATTTGCATATTTTAATTTTTTACTTATATCCGTATGCGACAGACCGCGTTTGCGAACTGCAGTTTTAGTGAATTTTTAGAGTTCCATTTTGGTTTCAACCTTGGGTTATTGACTGTAGAAGTTTCATGTTCACTTGTTGTAGAGTGTTCTATATCGGAATCTATTTTTCCCGGAATCTCTAGGTTTGGGAGCAATTTTCATGCAATTACAACAGGAATAGTTTTTACAAAATGATTTTTTTACTGAGAAAGAATAGCTTATGCCAGGAGCAGGTGTTTGTGTTTGCACTTTACGCCTGGCGTCGGGGTAAGATGTTTTATTCTAACAGTGATTTTTTTTCAAGATTCCAGGGCGGACAGGAACGAGAATAAGAGGGATGACTGCCATTACAGTTCACACTTTTCTTCTGAGGAACACTGGCTCTCATGCCTTTTACTAGCACAACGGGTACAGGTAAGTGACCAGTGGCAATTTGCCTTTGAGTGGCCAAAGAGCTGGCACTGGAAGCGTCTAAGAGGGTTTAGGATGTATGGACGGATTGATAATCGAATGTAGCCTGCATAAGCAGGCTCGGGTAATTTTGGTGCCTGAAAAGTTAGAATGTGGTTAATTTCAATAAATTCTCCCTCTAGCAATATATTTATGCTACGAAAGTCTATCACTCCTTGTGGTTTAATTCGTTTTTTTTAAATAATGTCTAAGGGGACATTTAAAAGTTCACCGCAAGTGATAACACCTTTAGAGGCAATCAAAGATTAGTGAAAACTGACAGTGACGTCTATTGTAGCTAAAGCTTTTATTTTTTGAAGCTACTGAGTTTGCTTTCGAGAATTTATCTTTACTAACAAGTCACCAGAGCACCTTTTTCGGATAGATATGACTTCACCAACATTTGCAGTTACGGACCTTTGAACTAAAAATGGTTATACACTTGAAAAAAATCATTTTCTTTTCAGTTATTCTTTTTACAGCCAAAAATGAATTAAAATGGTTAACACAATTAAAAGATGATGGAACTTTATGATACCCACTAAAGGGACCCTTTGGGTAACTACCATATGACATGAAATTCGGGCTCGACGCCACCGCCCGCCTCGGAGCCCAACAAGGGAAAGCAATTACCGGCTCTGGTCAGTTCCAGCCTCAACATACACCCTAGTGCTAATCGGTACTTATACACTGGGAGTTACACCCTGGGACTGTGACCACCCTCAACGCCAAGCCCAAGGAGTAACCCCTTCGCAGATTAGCTACTCAGGTGATTAGGTGCCAACCGAATGATACCCCGGGGCCACAGTGCACTGTTCGTCTTTCTAATGGGTCAGCACGAACGACCAACACGTGGGGTTTTTGGCTGACCATGAGAAGAAAGAAGCAAACAGAGCGGCGACAGCTTCTCTTGGAGATATTCGTCACCTGCCGTAGAGGGAAAGAAAGATCAAGCAGACAGAAAAAGGCGTAAGGGAGAATAAATTATAAAGGTAGGAAAGATCCCTGGGAACCTCAGGATTGGGACGCCCGTACTCACTTATAGTAGATGAGCCCCTGAGGGGCCAATGCGATGGGATGAACTGGATCATGTAAATGAGGAAGTACTTTGAAAATACTTCATTTGAACTCATGCTGTCGGTGTAAATACAAAATTTGATCTTATTAGAGAGAAATTTCTTCTAGTGCATAGAGAATTGCCATTAATTCAGCTGATTAAATTGAAAAGGATGTATTTAAACGATAACTAATAGTTTCTGTATTAAAAATAATACCACACCCAACATGAGCGTATGATTTGGAACCCTCTGTGAAAATAGGCTTAGGAGTGGGATACAGACAGCGATGAGAAAAAAGTTTTTGAAAAATCACTGGAGCCGTTGTTGGTTTCTCATATACATGAAAAGGATTTGAAAAGGATTTAAAAAGGAGAATTGAGGGATATCCCATTTAGAAAATGGGAATAAATCACGTTTTTGAATACTCACCCAATAGAGTTCCTTATCTTCGAGGTCTCTCAGAAACGGGAAGAATGTTGGAGGATCGAGCAGAATATAACCGCCGAAGGCGAACAGGAAGTATCAAAGAGTGCATAGGATGTTTTGGGACTAACAACTCGAAGGGAATACTGTATAGATATTTTTTGGCGCCTTAAACGTAATGGAAGCTGATGACACACAATATAAGGACTTGATTGGCGAGGTCCGGAACAAATTCTTAAGACAGTGTGTATGGTATCTAGTCTACGTAAAACGGAGAGCCTTGCAGACCCATACGCCATACACCCGTAATCAAGGCATAAAAGAATGATTTAATCGTAAATTTAAAGCAAGGATGTACGATCTGCTCCCCAAGTAGTCCTTGATACCTTGTGAATGTTCAATGACCTGTCACACATCTTCCACAGATGCAAGACATGTGGAAGGAAAGCGAGCTTAAGGTCAAATATTATTCCCAAAAATTGTTCACAATAGAATTTAGACATTCAGAATAGAAATTGCAGGATCCAAAAGAATACCTCGTTTCCTGCAAAAGTGAATGCAACTAGTTTTGTCCGGAGAAATCGTGTACCCATTATCATCTCACCAGTCAATAAGTTTAATTAAGCGCATATTGCTCCCTTGGCAGGAGATCTGCAGATCATCCAGATATAAGATAATTTGTACTTATGAAAGTAAAATATTGAGAATTTGATTAAAATGAAGCATAAAAAGCGCTACACTGAGGATACTTCTTTGCGGAACCCTCTCAGCTTGAATAAAAGAATCTGAATTGAAATTGCCGATTTGAAAACGAAAGGATCTTAAAAGATAAAAAGTTCTTTAACAACAACAGGCAAATTTCCTTTAAAACTAAAATTTAAAAGAGTAGTAAGAATTCCAAAGTGCGAAGTTCGATCATACGGCTTTTGAATATCAATAAATAGAGATTAGATGATTCCGGCTGACGAATGCATTGCGGATTTGAGTCTCGAGAAAGACGATATTATCAGATGTTGAACGCTCTCTACGAAAATCACTCTGCATTTGCAGAATACATGCTCTCTTCTCCAATTCAAAAACTAACCTGAAATTGACTATACTCTCCAGTGTAATACATAAAAATAAAGTCAATCGATTTTCTGCATGCATGAAACAATATTATGTTCATGTGGACAAACACTAATGTAACCATTTCGCCCTGTCCTTATGCAATTGAACCGTATTCGAATGGGATTCATGCAGCTGAAATATTAAATAACGAGAAATAATCCACTCGAGAAGTTTTTATTGATACTTTATCAATATAAAAAGCAGCCATGTTTGATTCTTGCTCACAATAATATAATCCTGCTATCTTGGACTGACAGCCAGTGACTATAAATTTCCGATTACTTCAGCTGTATTCTATCATGTTGATAAAATATTATACAATTTCTTCTCACAATACATATGACTCCTTTTAATCGATATCGATACACATAACGGAAAGTCTTCTCAAAACCGTATACAACTGTCTTATCTTCAATTTTTTGTCAGTTCATCGCACTGTCTGCTGTTATATTTCTTCAGCGCAAAAAGGTTTTTTTACATAAAAGAATTTAATTACCTCTTTATATAAATATTGTAAATGGTGCTCTTTCTTCTAATATTTGCAGTATGTTGAACAGATGTTGCAAGGGTCTCTTTAAAGGCTGAGCAATACGCATTAGTTCTTCTCTGCACTGGCACATTTGCATTTGAGCTGAAAAATCGAAATACCATGTTATTGATTTCTTAAATATTAAACCAATGGACCAATTTTCACGGTTAAATATTAAAAGAAATTTGATGAATTTGCAAGCAAAAACTGTAAGGAAATTATATTTATCTGATTCTTATAAATTTTAGTTCCTGTAATCCAGAAGTTATTTGATAAATTTTAGATATAATTACCCTATTTTTTGGATATGATAAATTATTTTAACAATATACTTACAGTAAATTAAGCCAAATATTTGGCCCCATCATGCAATCGGCTATTTTTCAAAATAGACACAAGATGAACTTGAGGGGACAAATCATGACAACTATCTAAAAAAACAAATATGTAAAAACTATGAATTATTCAGTTGGTTTTCTTTAGTTTGATCGACATTTTTATAAAATATTAAAATACAACAGAAATAATAAGGAAATTCTCAGCATTACTAAAGTAACAATTAAATGATAAAAATTCATAAGATTTAAAATATTTAAAAATTATTCATAATTAAATATTAACCCTTTGCACTCGAGCGGCGCCGATACAACGCCCGGCCGTATCGGAATAGTAATTCGATGCATAATTATTCAAAATAAAAAGGCTTGTTTATTGCTCCAAATTTGTGAGTGTGTGTGTGTGTTAAAATTGAATTTCTCCGTCTTTTTACCATTATGTAGGTATTTTCAATAATCAAAATTGAAAAATAAATAAATAAAACTTCAAAATGATGCACCGTCCTGAATGATGCCGAAGAAGGGCCATCGAGTGCAAAGGGTTAAATTGAATATTGTATTATATCTCTTTCAGAATAGGTTGCTTAAAAATGCAGAAGAATGTCGAAAACGAATTTTTTAGTTCTTGCAAAAATATACCCCTCTAATTTCTTCATTATCTAAAAAAGAAATGTTTTGAACACAATCTTATTGTTTTCTAATGGCCTTAAAAGGAAATATATACATACCTCTAACCAGTAAATAGCTAAATTTCTGTCTATCCGTTTTGTGGCCTCAAAAACCTGAAACTAAAACCACATCACATTAAAAAGAATAAAAAATTATGTTTTGAAAAGAATTTGAGCTTCATATTTTGTTTATTATGCCCTTTATCGAGTTTTATTAATGCTTAAGACTGCTGATATAATTGAATTGTGCCTTCTCATTCTTTTAAAGTCACGAAAAAAATCCCTTTTTTTAAAACTATAAATTCATATTTATGTGAATCCAATTTTTGAAAATTAATTGTAATTTTATATATGTATACTAGTACCCTCACGACGTTACCCGTGGCATAGCAACCAGGAAGAAAAATTAGCTTTAAACTTAAAGCTAGCGATATGACACGCGATATGACATGGGCATGTAAAAATATACTTAGAAATTGTCAAAAATTGTTACAAAACATTTTTATAGCACATATTCAGAAATATTTAGACTATTACAAAGGCAAAAATATGATAAGTCCATAGACAAAACACAAGTGATCATTTCGAGATTGGATTTCCTTCTTTTCGGTATAATATTTGAATCACTGTTTAAAATCTGTCGTAAACAAAGAAATATAACAGAGCTCCTGCTATTTGCACATGCTCATTTTAAGGTTTTTCGCATGCGTGGATAAGTTAAAATTACAATTATAAAACTTTTTTTTATCTTGATATGATTTTAATGTACTAAAACTTTCCCCAATAAATTCTCTATGAAATATTACAAATATCTCCAATATCCTTTAACTATTTCTCGTGTTTTTGTTGTTCCAACATACAAACGCCTTCAGTAGAAAATATTTTATACTATGTATAGATATATACACTCGCATATATGCATCAACTATTCTGTGAGAATAAGAAATATTTATCCTCTATTTAGTCGTTCAAGTTTTTCGGTGAAATGTATTTAACCCTCCTCCGAATGGCAAGCCTGCAAATTCATTAATATTTTCTCTTTTGAAAATGGCAGACTCATAAGTAATTGATTTGAACCATGAAATTTTAAAGCATTCTAACATAAGACACACACACACTTTACAATTTTTTTCTTTTATAGCTTGTTTTCTTATAAGGATTTTGTAATTGAGAATCATTTTGAAAAATTTCAATTCTTACTAATCGCTTATTTATTTTTCCTTTTTTTCTTTGTAATATATTAGTTGCAAAATAGGGGCTAAAATAATAACCAAAGGATATATTATAAATATGTGAATAAATTGAACACCTTCACAGAGATAAAGTTAAAAGAATAGTTGACTAAATAAAGTTTAATATTTGCTAAAATAGTGAGAAATTTTTTATTAAGTTTAAATTTACATTTATCATAAGAATTAAAACATGAATTACTAATTACAAAAACAAAACATCGTAGAGTGCAGTCTACACAACTTTATGGCAACATATGTTTCCATCCTCAAAGTCAAAAGAGGATACATTAACACAAAACCCTTTTTTTATTGTTTTGTGATGCATTTAAAGGTGTATGCAGAAGAAATGATATGAAACATTTATATTTATAAAAGTTCACGAACATTTTATAACAAATTAATAGAACGAAGAACAATTCACACATACCGGTTCTTGAAAAGATTCATCTGCAAAGTAGATTTTTTTCCCTCCAGCACCATCTAAGAAAATAAAAACAGTTTTACTGTCCATCTTGGAATATTAGAACAACAATCAAAGAAATACAAGCAAATTGCCTTGCATACTAATATAAAACTGATCAAAAGTGTATATGTATTATGTTTATTTGTATATGTAAACTTATTCCTATATTTTTTGTTTCTTACTGGCACTAGCAAAAAAAAAATGCTTGAAAACAATTCCATTTTTTATCTAAAATTTTACCAATAGCATATCGATGTATGAATTTTGAAGGATATTAAAATATTCGAATATTGTCATACTCCACTCATTCAACAATTTCACATTGTTGTCTAGAGTTTTCGCCCACAAAAATTTAGTATTTTCATGGACTATAATTTTAAGGACAGAAACTTTATAATTTTTTGCTTCAAAACCCGTTATATCTTCAACAGGCGTGAGAACCCATTAAAATGAACTATTAATGCGGAGCCTTTATCATCACTCCACGTACTGAAAGCAATCATACAAAAAGCATTTGTAAATTTAATAAATTATTAAGTATTACCTTTATTAAGTTTCATATTATAGCTCAATACAACCAATTAAGAACGTTTACCGAAAAGCAACTTTGAGCTAAAGGAACTAAAACTTTAACCATAATGAAAAATTGAGAAATTCGAGTTAAATAATGAGGGATTACTTACTAGTAACAATTATGTGGTAAAATCAATTAGTAATCTATTGTTTGATATTCCATATTAGAAGGCATTGAAAAGTTTATTTCCTCAACTAATCCTTAATTTAGAGTAGTATTTAATTTAGGGAAACTACATATTCACAACCACAAATGCGGAAATATTTTAAATTAAAAATTCTCCAGAATTGGAATAATTAGAGAGTAAATCAATGAAATGTATTCTTTAAATAACACCGGAACAAAAATAATGCTTCAAAAATAAGAAATAGCATTTTTCGAATAAAAATAATTCTTAAAACTGCAACCCCCCCACTAGGAATTACAGCAAAACTTACCACTAGGCTCTCCAGCAGGTCGCTTCGACATCTAAAGTAAACAAATAAAGTCGTCAGTTTTGGCAAATTGGATGCATATATAAAATTCATAATGTCATGGTTTCGGCTTAAGTGAAATGGAGTTATTGGTATTTTTTAAAGAAAATCTATCAGCTTACTGTATAATTAAAGTCAAGAAATACTAATTTACTGATAATACAGTAAATTAGTTGTACTGTACAAGAAACTACTAATTTACTGTAGAGTTAGTAAATTTGTAGTTGTTTGCTTTAGATGAGAAGATGAATTGTCATTGATTTACCACAATATTAAGTATGCAAGATTTATTCTAATGCTGACAAAATCTGTACACTTACTCGGGAATTTAATAGCCGTATTTATTTATCGGATTTTAAATTTCAGAAATTCGTGTTATGTTATGTAATGTAATGTTTAATATGTTAGGATTTACATAACTATTTTTTGCCAAATACAAACTATGTAGTCATTCAGAATTATTGATATTTTTTAAAGAATTTAATTTCAGAAGTTTCATTGTCATACACCAATATAATCTTAATAGAGAAGTGCTTTGTCATAATTCAGTTATCGAATCGTTATCAAGCTAAAATTATTATTAAAGTTAATTAAAAATCCCTTGCAAATCGAGTATATAGAATTTAGATGTTAATTAGAAATAAATTAACGCCTTAATATAACAATTTAAACCCATTTAAATCCATGTAAATAAGAGTCCTTTTAAATACGATGCGCATTAAACAGTGGAATCTAAATTGATATTTGAACTAACAAAATCTCCCTTTAGTTTCATTTTTAAAGCTTTTAAGGGAACCAGGTTTAGGTCATAACTAGAATCTAAAACAAGATTTAAATCTCAAATTTTGTGAACTGAAAAATCATGCATATATTAACTCAATATCCTTGACATCCGGTTTGTTCATTCTTAATCCGACTTATTCCTTTTAACTATATAAATAATCAAACATTTGAACACATTTTTCAGACTTCTAAACATGTGTTTTTCCAGAGTCAGTCTTGAAGAAATGAAAATATTTAAAATAGAATGTCAATAGTTTTAAAAAATTGGCTTACATTTTGAAACGTAGGCACATAAATTGAACATCTCCTTAAATTTAAATAGTAGTTGTAGGGAGATTTAAATACTATAACTGTTTGAATTGGGATCAAATATAATACAATTTTAACACCAAAAATGTCAGACAGAACATTACAATTTATTTGAATTTCGCCGATTTCTCTGCATAGAAAAATTAACACGCTGAATACAGCGATTTCTTGGTTCAATACTAAAATAAAAACGAATGATATTTGACAGAAATTTGCCCTTAAGTAAAAGATCTAATTCAGGAAACAGCAATTTCATTGATTTTTCCCTCACATTATCAACAGCCGTAGATTGACTATATATATATATATA
>JAOUZG010025032.1:10771-41469 GCA_026289955.1 Argiope argentata | reverse complement strand
TATTCAGACCAGGTACACAATATATATCCCAGATGATCGAATACTAATCTAAACATATAAAAGCGAATACAGTTGAGCGACAAACGAGCATATTTTGTAAGTAAACATTTTGTAAAGAACGCTAAAGGACGACATAAATATTAACCGTTTCTTTTAATGATTCGATTCAAAATGTATTGATATTTTAATGATTTCATTAAAAAATTAAAACGCTTTACCGAAAGGTTTTTAAAATATTCAATATCGGAATATTGTAAATTAAAATTACGTGCGGACGTAAAAACCCGGCTATTTTCTTTGCCAAATTCAACTTGAAAAAAAAGCTCTTTACAAAGAATGAAAAATGTAATGACCACCTTGAATATGGATTTTGTTTCCATTTCTCGAAATATGATTACAGCCATCACTTAGTTTCAGTTTTCCCTGAAATTTAGATCTATATCTAATTTAACATTGAGAATCTGTAACAGTTTTTGTTCTTTGGAAATAAAAAAAAATGAAGTATCTTAGTTTTAGCCAAAAATATCGGAAAATGAAAGACAATATCTTAAAAAACATGCTTAAAATTCAATTACATCAAAAATGAATCTTCACGTATCGGAGTTGGATGCTGATAGCCTGGCAATAAAAAAAAGCTTAACGATTTTAACTTTTCAAAACACATTTTAACAAATTTATTCTAAGGAGAATAACTGGCGTATGCTTTGAAATTTTTCAAAGGCATCAATATAGCAGTCTTAACGTATCTTGTCTTTTCGCTATAAAACTTTGAAAATTTAGTAGGGGAGAGTTTTATTCACCAAGCTATCAAATAACAATGGAATAATGACCAAAGAGCTTATTTATTATTTAATTCTGAAAAAAAAAATTGAAATTTTAAAAGATATGGACGCATCAAAATATTCCATTTCATTTAATAAAACCGTGTTCAAATTGAAAGTTTCAATATTCATAATTTGAAATATTTTCTATGCATTTATATGAGTTTTTTTTGGTCGAACATTTAATAAGTTTCCAGTGTGATGAACTATTGAGTAAACTGAAAATGCCTTAAGCGAAATTTAAAATTCCCAAAAGGCATTTTGGATGATTTCCCCCCCCATCGGCTTAAACCAAATTTAATACGAAAAATTGTATTCAGAAGGTCACATACACAAGTTTATTTATTAAAGCCGGTGCGTTTACACAGACTGAAAAATTGTATTAACATAGAAAATACAATCATGGCGTTTACATAGAAAATACAAACCGAAAGTTTTGGGGTCGGAATTTCATGCATGTCTACATTTTGCCTGCTTAAATTGTATACCAAATTTCATTAAGTAAAAACATTTAATTGCTACTAAATTAATTTGTACACGTACAGTCCTCAATAGGATAGATTTCTTTCAGAACTAGATGGTAATTTACAAATTTGGTCTTATGTTCATATGCCAAATTTCATACGTCTAGCTCTGAATATTTAATGATCATCTTCAAAGGAAAACAGATTATCATAATGCCACTGTTCTTTCCAATTTTGGAAGTTGCAGAAGCTTGGTGATTAATCGGAAAATAGAATTTGATTATCACAGTACTCTGTATGCGAATAATCGAAATTAAGTTAAATTAGAGTTAATATGGGATTTGTTAAAAATACAGAATTTAAAAAACCACAACGCTTATCTACTGCCTGAAAATTAAGCATTCTTCGGGGCCTTTTTTCTCGTCGTGATTCGATTCCAGTGTATCTTCCAAGATTTGTCTAAGTAATAAATTTCCAGAAGTGAAACTGAAAATTATTTAGTTGTTTTTTGACTCCATGGAATGCATTTTTGATACCTAATAAAAGCAATGTGAACAACTCTAAAGATCGTTCTCAAATATTCAGGTGCGATCAGTTCAGTTTAGGAACGAAGTGGTGTTGAAGAAAAATATGATGGCTGAAGCAAATTCCTACTGAGATTATCCGAAACAGCGAAGTGGAAGCGATTGCTCCAAAATGGAATATAGGGGGTTAAACAGCTTTAAAATTATCAATATTTATTGATACATTGGATTATTTACCAGAATAATCGATATAATGAATTGCAAATTAAAGTACATTCATTGATAAAAATGTTTTTCTTCGATCCTGTAACTATAAAACACTTGCATCTGTGTTTTAAAAATCGATTAAATCCAACAAATTTTAGAAATATTCTTAAATGAAAATGAATTTGAATTATATTAATCAATTTAACTTTATTTTTAATAAAAAATGTTTCATTGTTAGGGACATATTCAGTCTTAAATACACAAAAAAATCAGTTATTCCATGAAATAATTATTCATATTACAATTTTTCATTAATGGCTAAATACAAACTATCGTGAGAGCCAAAAGATACAGTACTGAAACTCGTTCATCTCTAAAACGGGGTTGTGTTTGTCGACTAGGCATATATCCAACTATAATTGTTCTCGGTAATGAAAAGGAAGATCTGTTTTGAAGTTAATAGAAATGGGTCTCTTGACGGAAGAAAAAGTATATACAATTATGCACTATTTATGCTCATATGAAATCTGCCGTGAAGGTGAGCTGAGTTCTGAAAAAGGTTTGTAGATCATTTTCAACAGAAGTTAAATAAGACGGTTTAGTAATCGATCGAGCCGTTTTTTCATGTTTGAGAAGGTTCTAATGTGCAAGGAACATTCAAAGGATAGACAGTGTTATCAATGGGTCGGGGTAACCAGCCTATCTCCAGACCGTCTCTAGCCATGCTGCAGAAAAAGTTACCAGGATGAATCATTTCATGTGGTACTGAAATCCCATACCCTGCCATCCCTCAAATCTTAAACCACTTGGTGCTTACTTCTTAAAGGAGAATGTTTTCAACTCTGAAAATGCACCAAGAAATATGGCTGCATTACGCAAGATTTTTTAAATTTATTTTTGCAGGAGCCAACAACAACCTTTGTTTTACGATATGTTTTAGCATCTTGAACGATTTGAGCATCGTCTACTGCCAGATAGCGCACACGTTGAACACTTGCATTACGCATACCGTGGTTAAACAACACGCTAATAGTGAATATTGTTATTATCTTTTGAGAAAAAATAAAGTAATTGATGACAATATAATTATGTTCAGCTTTCCGTTTAAGTACTGTACATTTTGGCTCACTGTCCATTAACTTATGCCGTCTATTTATTTGAGCATTAAATAAAATATTTCAATAAAGTAGCCCAGTTTAGAGCGATGCAATGCCTAATATCATAAAATTAGTTACAACACACTTTAGATCGTTTAATTATAATTCATCTCTTTCAAGCATTAATACAAACGGGTATTGAATTTAATTCACTTATTGACTTGTGAAATAACTCCCGATATGCAGATAACGGAAGCAATCCCCAATTCCAAGGAGTTGGAAGTTTATTTCAAAAATGTGCACACATTTCAACTTACTCATATGACATTTAGAGCAGTTGAAATAAGGAAATGAAATTAGTAAACAGAAAGCGATAGAATTTAGTCAATAAAAATTTAACTCTGCATTCTACTTTTAATAAAACGTTCCCTATATTTTATAATCACAGAATTTTTTTTCTTTACTAAGCCTAACGTTCTGTCACTTTCTTAATGAATGAAAAAAAGATTTTCTACTCCACTGCACATGTTTATAACAAATAGTTTAAGACAGAAAAGTTTACAGAATAATTTCAAAAACCTCTTCATCGAGCTGTTCAATGGAAAACGCTTTCAATTGAAAAGACATTCAAACAGAAAATCAAACAAATATTTGTAAAGTAACTTTCAATGCACAAAATATCATTTGGAAGCTAAATTCGTTCTACAAACACGACGACGAAAGATTTTTCGATTCGTAACAATCGCATCTCATTAGAATAAATAACGATTTGAATAAAAATGATTGATATTGAATTTTTTACTGACATGATATCAGATAATGAAATAAAATATATTCAAAACAAAAGGAATACTACAAGATTCTGGAATACTAAGAAATAATTTGGATTACTAAACTGATTCTAAAGACAAGAAAAATTCACATTTCTTATTGTACAATAAAATGAGGATTACACTTTCTAAAGTTATAAAAAGATAAAGACATAAATGTGGATTATATAAGAATCTGATCCTTTTAAATTTAACAGATTAGATTTTCTATTAAATTATTAATTTAATTATAAACTTTCAAGTGATTTCAAGAGGTGATTATAGATGAATGGCACATTATTTAGTTTAATTATAATTTTAAAATAACAGATCATTTATGAATTAAAAACAACCCACGTTTAAGAAAATGTAGAAAAAATTATCAATTTAAAACTGATTAGAATAAATTAAGTTTTTTTATTCAATTCATTGAAGGATTTGCATTTTAAGAAAACAAACTAATTAGAAAATTTAATAAGAAAACAAAATGGACACATCATTTGTAATTATTAATTTTACTTTAAAACATTCTCTTCACAATTTTCACTTCTTAAATGTGCTCCAGATATTTCACGATTTAAATCTCATCAAAATTGTAACTTTCTATTTACATATTATCTACATCAAGAAAGAAATACAAAAATCAATTTACTTACAATGAACAATTTTTTAGAAGAACAAACGCAGCGAAATATGTATCAAAATATTTGTATTATAAAGAACACAAACATTTTTTTAAAATTTGCGGTAGAGCAATCATTTTCGCCAAAGGTCTTAAGGCGGAAACGAGAAAATTAGAAAATCCCACTTGTATACTAGAATGTCACATGGCTCAAAGAAGATTCTGACGAAAAAGTGAACAGATGGCAGTAGGCGTTACAGTTATTAGATGGTAGTTTAATAATAATTTTTCCTGTAACTAAAGGATTTTATTTTATATTAGCATGAGATGAAATAAAAAAAATTAAATTACATCAAATCTTTTTCTGGAAGGATAATTGTTTTCTCCCAAAGATTTTTGACCATCCTAGAATGAATGATAAGGTCTATACATTGCGAAGTTTCCAAAAAACAATGTTTCTGCTTTCATTCCAGAAATGTTCAAAATTATTAATGCCACTTTGAGGAGTAAAAATTGATATTCAGTGAGCTGAAAATAAGATAAAACCGTCGAATTTAATCATAAAATGTCATGCTTTATTATTTTTTTAAAATCCCGTTGCTATTCCGTAAATTTAAGATAGCCCTTTTAAATCCTACTCTTCCCTCAATATTTTGTAAACGAAAACAATGGATACAGGAAACACATTTCTAACTTTCAATGGAGAATCAGAATCAAATGTGAATTAAGAATGCATTACGAATTATGAACATTTTAGAAGATAAAGTTTCATTTTCAATATTGTTGGATCATCGGTCGGATTCACTATGCGATCGGGACAAATCCTCTCCCCGAAGGTTCAAATATTTCAGTTTGTACTAGATTCATTTTCGTTTTGTAAGATGCATGGATTATGAATGCCTGCTGAAAAGTGTTTATGATTACAAGTCCCAAACCTAGACCTTAGGAATGAAAATTATTATCTATTACGTATAGAATTCAGAAACGATTAAATATTTTTCTTGTCTGAAGAAAAATTGAAATAAATATAATAAATATAAAAGTGTGATAGTAAAAAAAATGTAAAGAGATGAACATTTCAACCTAATTTTTCATTTATAATGATCACTGCAAAGACATGTTTCATAGAATGGATATTAATGCAATATTCAATAGCACGAATTAAGGATTGAATTAATCAAAACAATTCTGTACACCAAAGGAAATTCTGCATGTAGGCACATGGATCAAATAAAATATTTGAAGGATTTTAACCATTTGTTTTTTGCACATTTATTAGTGATTATGAATCGAAATTTTACTACTACAAAATCTCAAAAATAATTCATAGCAAATTTCAAAAACTATTATTTTTGAAGATGTCTATTTTTTTTTCTTTTCAGATTTAAACTCCACTTTGTAAAGTCACAAATTTGGAACCAAAGAATTCAAAGTTCGGAATTCAATCAAACGGCGATGAGAAGCATTAAACGCAAAACAAATTCAGAAGGGCTGGATTTTCTTTCGTTGTTTTAAAGCTTCATTTCGTTAGATTAAACTCATGCAACAATGGTTTTCATCCTCATCATCTGCTAAGAATTACAAGTTCAGTCCTCAAATAACAGCCCTCAAGTTATAAGGAGATAAAGCACTTTCCTTTTTTTATTTATTTTAATTCCTTTAACAATTGTCTTTGTTTCCAGTGAAATAATCTGACCATAGTTTAAAATTACGGGGACCATCTCAAAATAGCTCTAGTGTTCCTTTAAATTGGGACTTTAGTATAACTAAACTTCAATGAAATAGCAGCAGCCTTTGGCAACTTACTTGAGCACATGGTATCAATCGAATCTCTTCCAATAATTTGATGCAAAAATGATTTTTTAAAAAAAAATTCTTGTTACTTATGGCATTTGCTATAGATAAGCCTCGAGCTGATACAGAAGCAGATTTAAGCCGAAAGGAGCGTCTCTTGTTTTTGAAGTAGCGCCATCTACGGCCATGAGTACGACTTAGCTACACACTCGCCACATTTACTTGCACAACTCCTTTTTACAGAGGAGCTGAGACACACATCTTACAGATAACACACAGAAGAAGAACCATGCCCAAACCGGGACTCAAACCAGAAAGCCATCAAAAATGCTTTTCAATCGTTAATAAATTTAAATCTAAAATTTATGGAGATTTATTCTTTCTGTCAAAGAAATATTTTTAAGCCTCTCCTTAGGATACGCATTAATTCAATATTACTTTAATAAAAAATGGATATTTTTTAACACGCGATGAAATTTTATGAATATTTTATCGCGGGGAAAATTTCAGGTTCGTTCTCAACATAATTCTAAGAAAACTTAAATGCTCATCTTCATACTGTGTGTTATTCACGTGAATTATCTTTCTTTCCTGTAGCTAAAATTGCATTGAAATAAGCAAAATATTCAAGATTCTAAAAAAAAAAAAAAAAAATCCAAACTTCTAGTCTCGCGCATAACATAACCAGTAATGATCCTAAATCATCTTGGAATGGTTTGCATATTGTATAAACGCTCCGTCTTTGGTTATTACATAGAGGAGCCACGCACGGCAGTCTACTTTTGTCACAGCCAAAGCCATGCTGAAAGAAAGTTACTATATTTGAAGTAAACATGATGTTCGTGTTACGTTAACTGAGATTGTTTACCAAATCACGGTTTATAGAAGCATAACCTCGGATCGAAAGTGCATTCATTTAGAAGGCACAATTCTTCAGATTATTGCAGAAAATAGGATAATTTGTATGGCCTTTGCGGCATGCGCGTTTGTGAATTTCTTGTCATCACCGATGGTTAAGATAATTTAACATTAAAACGATTGTGATGGTAGTTTGATTGAGATTTTAAATACAATAATTATGGTTTTTAAGATCATAGCTTACTATCAAACGTTAGCAATACTATCCATAATCCTTAGCATCAGGATTAAGAAAAACCCAAATTCCATATTCTTAGCATAATTGATTTGGATATCCCATTAAAATCTATAATTTATTACGTAATGTAAAATGAATTAAAATTAAAAAGCTAATTTTTTAAAATTCTAAATAATTATAAATTGATGCGGAAAAAATACCTAATATCGTAACAAAGCATTATTTGTTTCAATTTTAAGGATTTTGCGATGTATTTCTTAGGGACGAAAGCGCGCGGAAAGAAATGTGCACCCAAATCGGGACCAAGCAAAACCTGACTGTCCTGTCGAGTAGGAGCATTCTTTTTCCACTCTAATCCCAACGCGTACTTTATTTAGCTGAGGAGTATATAAAAATTCACCAAAAGCACATTTTGCATAGAAATGAAAATTTTGAGTTATTTCACAATAGATATCATTTCCCGTCAAATTATATATTAAAAATACTTGATATTTAAAGCTCAACATATATCTATTTTTTTATATTTTAGCATTTTTATTATATTAATAGTACATAAAATAACAGATTGCTGGAGCAAAATATAAAACAATAAATGTACAATTGATATTTTGAAATACTTCATGAAAAAAGAAATGCTTCAAAGCAATTTGAAAACTGCAGCAGATCAGTACAGAAATTGATATTACACAATTTATAATCACGTGCAAAGTCTTTTTAAATCTTTCTTAGAAAAAACTATGCATCTTTTAAGTTTTTAGTCATTTATCATAAACAATTCAATATTTTCTTATGGCTTGAAAAATCCGTAGAACTATCAAGAAATATGCACGATCTTGAAGACATGACTGCACTAATGAAATTGAGAGTTATAAAATTCGTAACGATAGTATAAATTAAAGCAATCACTTGGAAATGAGCTCGTGCTCCTCTTTACATTAGCAACAGAGCATTTGTTTACATTTGGGAAAATCCAGTGAATCACAGACACTTGTCCTACCCAAATTTGACTTCTTCAAGAGGAAAATTAATGCATGGGATAAGCCTGTTGCTAAAATCATGGATTGATGACACCGGCAAATAAAAATCAACACAAGAACGTGCCTTTCGTCCCATTGGGATAAAAAATCTGTTTTATGCTTGTTTACACATGGTATGTCGATTCTGTAATATTTAAAACGATAAATTATTCACGATAGAAAAAAAAATGTTAACATTTCCCCAACACACCAGATTGCAAATTTGTTCATGACAAATCGAATTCCTTCAAATCAAAAAATTGCATGATGATTTTTTAAAAAATTACTTTGCAATTCTCATATTTAAAATGCATCTTTATTTTTTATTGAATCTGTAAATGTTTTCAATAAAGCATGAACATTTCATTAAAAAAAAGCAACTATTGTGAAATACTGGAAAATAAACGAAAAACAATAAGGCTGTTTTAAATAATTTTGGGATTTTAAGACCAAATTTATAGACTACTTTTTAAAGTGAAATAGTTTCATTTAACGTGAAGAGCAATAGACAAAAAAAAACTGGCAGGACAAAACTTAATTTGTAGTGATTTATTTTAATTATATGTATTTCTAAACAAACTGACTAAAAATAATATTCTAAATAATAGGACTAAAATAATACAAATTTGAGCCTCATTCCTTTCACTGATTCGGTTCACAATCAAATTAGTGTAACGTTTTAAATAAATGATAAAAGTCAATGATAGAAATAATTGTTTTAAGTTTGTAATGCTATAATACAAAAAACTATGAACATTTGAAATTTGTAGAAAGACTTTTTTGCCTTCAGGTAACACTTAATGCGTTTTTAGAACACGCAAAAATTTTAGAACTAGGATACGCCAGTACCACGAAACGAATTTTCTTTTATCTATTCCATACAATTGTTCGAAAACGAATTTATTTTTATGCAAGATGAATCAGCGTTTCTTCACTACTTGGGAAAAATTTGCTTCGATGAAGGTTTATTTCATCCTATTGAGACATGAATCCAATTTATTTCTCCTTTTTAAAAATTTTAAATAAATTTCTCACAGTAACTATGGAAGAATATTTATCTGACATGTTTATAAAATAACTTGGTCTTCTGATACAGAAAAATGAGATGAACAACATGCGGTAATATCTGATGTGCTACGTTTTAGAAAATTATGAAATAGAAATTTTTAATGAGATAACGCAAGTAAATAAAATTCAAATAAAAGTGCTCTATAAAAATGGGGAAAAAACTCTTGTCTACAGAAAGATTCGCATATGAAGGCAAAAGTGTATCAATGAAAACAGTACTTAAAACGAGAGTAATACACCAATGTTTATTTTTCTACCCATGTTTATTTTTCGAGCTTAAGATGATAGAAAAACTAACATTTATACTTTAAGAATTACACTAGCACCATTACAATAAACTAAATTTTCGTTTAAGAAAATGGATTAAAAGTCGAGACTTTGACGTTTAATCAAAAATCTGTCGAGGACTATTCGAACAGACCTATTAATTTCGAGGATTAATTCATTGATTTGAAAGATTTATTGCATAAAATAATTATTTTATAAATTAATTATAAATCGATGTATTATGCACCTTATTTAAATGAATCAGGATGCACACTAATTGTTATTTGTCCATTAAATAAAGTGTTTCAATAAAATCAACCCATGAACTGCAATACGTTACTCGACATTAAGCAAGAATCAATTAGGAATTGTCTGGAAAACTACACTTTAGATGATTAAATTACATAATTAAATCACTGAATACGAGTTTCATTCTTCAATTCGTTTATTAACTCTTAAAATCAAGTTTCATCGAAATTATTTCCGGTATGTAGATAATATACTTAAAACCCACTTCCAAACAGATTTTTGGAAGTGGAATCAGAACTAATTTTTGAGTCATGAATTTAAAATATCTCTACAAGCTTAAATTTTTTGATAAGTAAAGCCCGATTTTTTCTATAACCACATGATATTTTCAAATAGAGTTCCTCGAATTTTTATGTATAAAAGCCTGACAATTTTTTCCCCTATCCCACTTTTAAATCGCGATTAAATATTGAAAGAAAATTAAAGAACGAACACATACGAAACACTTATTACGAGCAAAAAGAATTTTCTACAAATCAATGTAGCATTTCCATAATTATGACACAAAAGAAATTTAGAGAAGATTTCTACAAAATACTTTCAGACCCTTAACTAAATCCATCATTTAGGGTACTTGAATAAATGTTACTTTTCAGTTTAAGTGACATTCTGAGAGAAAAAAACTATGCATCTAAATCTCAGAATCAAAAATTAGAAAACCCTTAAAACAACATTGATTAAATTTTTTAAAATTTTTGAATAAAAATAATCTCAAATTCCAAATCAGAATTCTGTTTCCATATATTAAAGAACGAAATGAGTTCTCCATTCAAAGAAATTTTAAGGGAAATGAATATATAAACACAGTCGTAAACATATCTTGAGTATTGTTTATGTACATTTATAAGCACTTCAAATAAAATAGAAAACACATAGGATATTGAAACGTAAAGGATATGTCAAATATCAAATCTACAATACCGTAATATCGGATGTTAAAAGAAATAAATATGCAGGTATTACTCAATCTAAAATTAATAAATTGACTAATTAAAAAGATATTTTTAGAAATTCATAGAGACAGGAGAGTTTGCGTTTGAAATTCTGTCAATGTTGATGTTAATGATCAAGCTTAGTTAAAGCAGTTTTTTGAAGAATAATTAATAAAAGAGCACTAACAAATTGAAAATAGTCCACAGCCGAGAAGTTAAAATAAATACTCTTGGTTAAACACTCAAGAAAAAAAAGTTTTTTTATAATTGAATGGAATAAGCTGAAATTTAGAAATAATAATTTATTGAAATAGGAAAAATAAAATACAGGACTGCGATAAAACATTCATAGATTTCTTTACATTAATTCTATTCTCAGACATACTCATTCAAGTTTTATATTATGTTAGTGAATTCAGAAATTTAAAAAACTTATCTATATATTTACATATACTACGAAAAGATTTTAAAATTGACTCACTTACTTTTAAATGTTTCGTTTTTTTATATAAATTTGAACACAATGCAAAAGGAAATTTTTTTATTTTAGAATTAGAAAGCTTAGAAATTATTTGCTCATAAGCAATTGGATCACAATCGGTTATGAGCCAGAAACGTGAACTGATTTTGGATGCTTTCTTGAGTACCAGTGCAACTGCTCTTCTACTCAGTCTGATATAATAACAGAGGTGAGGGGAACCCTGAGAAAGTTTGCTTTTAAAAAAGCGAATTGGATTTGGCCAAAGGGCCGCGTGAGATGAATTTTATAGGATGGTGCTTAAGCGTGAGTAGTTGATTATGTGGCAGGTAAAAAGAAAATCGGCATGTACGAGTGAAAGAGGTTATTAAGGCGGCTTGAGAGGAAGAGACCATTTTGTGGTGGCGTATGGGAAGTTATATTTGCTCTCACAGATGGCATAGGAAGTTTGGATGGCTATTGTGGGGTTTGGATGATTCTTGAGGCTAGTGAAGAAGTTTCTGGAGAGTTTGGTGATGAAGGTTTCGATGACTTCAATTTTTAGATCCTTGTGGATGACTTCGTTCCTGACTTACCAGGGCGCGTTAGTGATAATCCTTAGAATTTTGTTCTGGAGGACTTGAATTTTGTTTCTGTGCGTTTTGGCAGCGAGCCCCCAAATTTGGGCTGCATAGGTGAGTGTGGGCCTAATTACTTGTTTATACAGCCTGACTTTGTTATTGAGCGAAAGGGGCGAGTGACGTCCAATAAGGGGGATGAGTTGATGGATTTTTGCCCAGAACTTTTTGGAGTTGTAATTCACATGGTTTTTGAATGTAAGTTTCGAATCCAGGATGAGGCCGAGATATTTCACTTCAGTGTCCCAAGGGAGGAGGTCTTCAAAGAATGTGAGTTGCCGAATTGTTTTCCTGGGGTGACCTTTGCGGAAAATGATAGCATGGGTCTTGTCCGTGTTGATGGATACACGCCAATGAGTGCACCATTCTTCTATTTCATTTAGGGCTTTTTGGAGCGTTTTGGAAACAAAGTTGGTAGTGCTGCCTTGGACGAGGATAGTAGTATCATCGGCAAATAGGCAATTAATAATGGGGTCAGATTTTGGGAAGTCAGCGTTGAAAATGCAATATACGAGCGGACTAAGAGCGCTGCCCTGGGGCGTGCCAGCTTGGATTTTACCTTCGGCAGATAAGGTTTGTTGGACTTTGACATGAAAGGTGCGATTGGTGAGGAAATTTTTGATAAGTGCTATGAGGTAATGTGGAAGTTTGAATTTGATCAATTTGTAAATGAGGCCCTGGTGCCACATTCTATCGAACGCTTTTCTGACGTCCAAGAAGACGCCTCCTGTGATGATCTTGGCATTGAAGCCTTCCGTGATGGTGTTGACCACTCTAAGCAGTTGGTGGACACAGCTGTGGGATTTTCTGAACCCGTACTGTTCGTTGGGGATGATGGTGTTGTCTTCACAGAATTGAGCAAGTCTGGACAGTATTATCTTCTCGAAAATTTTACCGATGTTGCTTAAAAGACTGATAGGGCGATAGGAATTTGGAAGTTTGTGATTTTGATTTGGTTTTAGAAACATGAGGACGTGGGCTTTTTTCCAAGAAGACGGGAAGTAGTTCAGTTGAAGGCATTTGTTGTAAATTTTAGTTAGGTGCGTGATGGTATTTGGGGTAAACATTTTGATGGCCTTGTTGGGGATTCCATCTGGGCCTGTGGCTTTCTTGGTTTTGACTTTCTTAATGAATTCCACGACTTCAGCTGGTGATGTGAGCTTCGGTTGTGCAGGTGTTGAGTTGGATTGGAAGTAGTAATTGACTGAGCTGTTGATAAGTTTAATTTGTTTATTGCAGTAAGGTTCCGGGTTTACTTGAAAGGAGTTTTCCAGCGAGTGCAAAAAGACATTAGCTTTACCAAGTGGGGTGTATTTGAGGCCATCAATATCAAGAATTGGAGGGAGAGGAATAAACTTTTTGGTAAGTTTTCTATTGAAGTCAAAAAGAGAGTTGTCATCAGGGCTAAGGCTTTCGAGGAGTTCCTGCCAGGTCTGGTTGTCATATTCAAATATATCGTCCTTAATTTCCTTTTGGAGTTTGGTGAAGAGCATCTTATGAGGAGGGTAGAAAGTGACTTGCCACAGCTTGCGCCATCTGTTCTTGAGCTTGATTTTTTCCAGGATTTCGGGAGGGAGTTTACGGATGGGGCCTTTGGTGATTTTGGCGGTGGAAGCTTGGTTGATGGCTGAGACGATGGAGAAGGTAAATTTAGTGATGGCCGAATCAACGTCTTGAACTGACGTGATGGAAGGGTTACCTGGTATACTCTTTTGAATGATGTTGGAGAAGGTGGACCAGTTCGTGATTTTAATAGTTTTAGCTATTGTGGCAAGACTGATGTTGATGTCAATTTCAAACAGAACAGGGTTATGGTCACTTGAAAGCTCATTCAGGGAGGTAGCAGTTCCAGAGGAGATGTTACTCATAATGCCAAAGTCGAGCGTACTAGAAGATGTAGCGTTAATAGGAAAGTGCGTGGGGTCAGGTGGAGCTATGATAGAGTAGTTGTTGCAAGCAGTGAAGTTGTAGAGATCAGACAGTAGAAACGTGAAACTGAAGAAAGTACCCTTATATACTAGAATGTCACGTGATTCCAAAATATGCTTACTGGAAATATCAACAAATGGAAGTAAAAGTTACAGTTTTTGGACAGTTAAATGATAATTATTAAGAAAACCCTTTTCACAATATAGAAAGATGTGAGATGATAATTCCCCATTTAAAAGTAAAAATAATTCTTATGTTTGTGTGGCATAGAAGCTGCCCTAATAGAAGCCTTTCCATCAGCTCTAACAAGGTTCAAAGTTACTGATGCTCATTCCACTCTGAGAAGTAAAAATTGATTTTGACTGAACTGAATCTAATATCCAAAACAATGAAATTCGATCATAAATTTTAAGGCGTTATGTTTAAAAATAATTTTATTATTTTCTTTTAAAATAATCCTTTTAAATACATTAATATGTTCAATATTTTGTAAATAGAAGAAATTAATCATAGTAAATGTAACTAAACTTATCATGGGAAATTGGAGTCATATATGGATAATATCTAACATTTGAATGATAAAATTTCGTCTTTGCTATAGTAGAATTACAAGTGCGAATCCATTTATGATCCTGATAGATCGTATCTTCTTTGGTTGTGAGTTTTCAGTTTGTGTTGGATTTAGGTTTTGCTAAAAGGATGCTTAAATTACTGAACAGTTTTCATGTTTATGAGGTCCAAATAAACTTTTTCATGCCTTCAAACTGTAGCGTCGATTAATTTCCATCCAGTCTAGTGTCTAATAATTGATAAGTATTTTTCTAGCCAGTCGAAATTTTAATGTAAATAAAATAAATGTAAATAATCATGAATTAAAATTTTTTTAATAAAACATAATACATTTTTAACATTTTATTTTTATTTTATTTTTTATAATTATGCCTGAATTTGGGGTATTAGATATTATTATATTGATACCCATCAATATTTTTAAGAACTCATTTCAGGAAGGATTCCTTATTGGAAACAAATTCTGCACAGAAACAGAAAATCTAGGTCACGAATAACAGATTTAAAAATAAAATAACTCAATGATTTTAAACAGTTTTATTTACACAATTGCTCAAACCAGAAATTGGAAATTATATTGCATTAAAATCACACAATAAATAATGTATAGTAAACTTTCCAGTTGGCGTGATCATCTTTATCAGACCAAAATTGTACACTCAATTCTAAAATACTCTCATTGTGAATTAAAAGTAGACTCAATGTAATTAAAATAAGGTACAGAAAGGTTAAAATGCATTCCCTCCAGTTTTATAAACTTTGATTTCTTTCAGTTACATCCTTTATTTTCACTGAAATAGTTGGCACCTTTTGCATTTGTTCGTTTATAATTTTGCTTGTGTTTAATAATAATTAAATCTCTTTTGAAATAATGATGAGCTCCAACTGGTGAAACATTGTTGCTTCTTTCAGGAAATTAATTTTTGCAGATTTTTTGATGGGCATTAAAACTTAGTTATTTAAAAAGAAAGGATTTTTTTCAATGTCGAAAAAAATTCAATGTCTAAATAAACTTATCTGACTTAATTCACATCTTGCAAGTTTATTCAAAACTAACATGACTTTTTATGAATATTAACGATTTCAAGATGATATGGAGTGATATTTTACTGTTTTCAAGAGAAATATTAGTAGTTCACAATGCTGTTTGTTTACGCTTTGTTAATTGCTACAAAACTGAGATTAAAATAATATCAAAATTTTAAGTGAATTCTGACATTCCACATATTCTAGCATTGTAAGAAATTAAAGAAAAATGAAGTATATTGCCGGAAATGGAGTATCATTTGATTGCAATATATTCAAATGAAACATTATAAATTATTCATGTTATTTCATGGTAATGCTTTTAACTATTTCATGGCCAAAAATAGAGTAGATACTTTTGTTTTGTGAAAAATATAACACATAATCCCTATACTTTCAAAGAAAAGAAATCAATAATTAAATTTAGCAAAATAAAAAACCATTTAACAAGAATTTCAACACTAAATCCTTAAATTTAGAATCCATTAAATTCTAAAAGAAATATATTCCGAAAGTCTTGTTGTTTCTAATGGTACTTGTCATGACCATTGACACAGCCAGTGATTTTAAGTCAAGGGTGCTTTTCTTGTTTTAAGCAGTGCCAACTAAGACAAAGAGTAGTTTTAGCTTCTCTCCCATCCCATTCACTTACACAGCCCCTTTTTGCTGGGGTGGGCTCCTTCACGCATATCACAGAAAGAGCAATCATACTCGCACCGGGATTCGATTCCAGGACGCCCAGATTACGGGGAAAGTGCGCGACATGTGACCAAAGTGCGGGCTCCAAACGACTTGGAATACATTAACGTTTTGGAATAACATTCCTCATTCCTTTTATAGCCTATAAGAAAGAAAAATGAACAAGTAATATAAAAAAATTAAAATCAATTCCTACTTAGGTTATTAAGAGAAATTTTATTTTGGATAAGTTTTATTAAATAATTACAATTCTTGCAGTAGCTTTTGAGGGTATGACATAGGTATACTCCGTCCCGGTCGAAACCATTCCGATATAACGATGAGTTGCCGCAAGGCAACCCCCACCGAGCACGGAAGTGCAGGTTAATCAGCTTAATTTTCATAAAACAATTCAAAGAACCGGATAGGGAAAAGATACGAATTTAGATTCTCAAAAAAAAAAACACAACTTGTCTCCAAGTATAGTAATTATCAAACATATCAACAGTTATTAGAGGAACATGAAAATTTAAACAACATTAACTAAGAAAATACTGTATAAAAAAGGTATAAACATATTAACGGTTATAAGAGGAACATAAAAATGTAAACAACGTTAACTAAGAAAATGCTGTTAAAAGAAAATGGTATAAACATTTCAACAGATATAAGAAGAACATGAAAATGTAAACAACGTTAACAAAGAAAATACTGTTAAAAAGAAAAAGTATAAAACATATATACAAAATAAAGTCTCCGTATACAATAAAGAACATAAGAAAACAAAAGTCAAAGCAAAGAGTCATTTCAATCGTTATCCACGGATTCCAACTGCATAAGATTATTGATAATTTCAGAAGCACTTGCCCTAAAGAGAGGGAATTTTAATAGCAATTTGATGTCCAAATTTTTCCAGCCTAATTGCCATGTTGAGCGGGTCTTTTCCCAAAAATCACATTCCTGTATAATATGAAGAATGGTTCCAGAAGATTTGCCACATCTGCACTTATCAGATTTTCCAAATAACCTAGCTTGGTGAGCATTAAAGACCCCATGACCAGTTATGATTTGGTTTATGAAAAAGTCACCATATAGTCTTTTAAGATGCACTCTTTAAATACATTTTTTAGTCCAAACACCTTTATTGGAGGCTTCCCAGCGAACTTTTGAGGGTATGAACAAGTGAGCATCCGAGGGCAGAAATCCGAATTCCAGATGACATACGTCACAAACTTTTTTTACAGGACAGACTTCATTCATGCATTTCACTCATTCATCCACAGATGGCAACTTAGATCTGAAAAATAGAACGATCACCTCTGACCCAAGACTCTCAGAGGTATTACTCTCGACATCGAGAACTTCATGACCAGGACAGATTTAACATCTTCCACACAAGGGGAGTATTCGGCCTGTCGGTTCAAACTCGAAACCCAAGGGATGCGAATCCAATATCCTACCAACTAGATTATCACGTCCTGACATTTACAATTACTATAAATAATTGGTGAAAAATTATACTCGCATTGCATTTTCAAAGCCGACTGAGCATTTTCAAAGCCAAAATGCGTGAATTTTCTACACCAGTTTCATTAACGCAATATATATTAGAAATTTCTAATTCCTTGTATTCTTTATTATTTCAGTTCGAAAGTACTTAAAAAGGAATCAGAAAAATCGATTATTAAAAATGTTAACAAATTATGAAAACAAACAGGTTTGTTTAAAATAAATGACGAAAACATGTTAGGTATAACCTCATTAGCGTTGGGGAAAAAACAAACTGAATTTGTTACTTATTTTGCTGACGAGAAAGTTGATTTTAACTTAATTAATAAAAATTAATGAATTAATATCTCAAAAATCTGTGTCAATTTCAAATGTCATCCGCTACAAGTTTTTTATATATATTTATAAATATATACTTTTTTTAATTTAGAGGTTTAGATTGAATGGACTTTGTATGAGGACAGCACAAACAAATTTATTTACAGCTATTTACAGTTATTTACAGGATAATTGATAAAGTAAAAATTTTAGATAAGTACAATCCAGCAGTCAACAGTCAATTACAGCGTAAATTCAAGTCTTACGTACGATAAAAACAGACTGCAAAACAGCTATCGTATAGCACAGCAACAGTAAATTGCAGCGAGCTCAATAACACAGCGTTAACAGCAAACGCAAACACAGCTCACAAATCCTTTAGTCCAGCGAGACGCTTTTTATTACAAAACAAACTCTCCACTAACTCGATCAAATCACTATAGCAACTAACTAACTCACGCCGGCTACTTGTCCTTATATAGGCGAGAAGCGCGTGCACCTGAGTCTCGTGAAAATTCTCAAAACATCGCGCACAATCTAGCGGCTACTAGCTTATTCCTTTCGCCAAACCAATCAAGCTGGCGCGAGGCTCCTCGCCAAACGTGGCCAACCTTGGCGAGTTTTCGTGCCGCACGCCCGCTTGTAACATTGCCCCCTCCTCAAGGACTGCACGTCCCGGGCAGTACAGACCCCGATCAGAAGGCACTCAAAAGTAACAATTACATACACACAAAATTACAGACATAATCATTGAAAAAGAATTAACATAAAGAACTCTATTTACAAATATACAGGTCATATTTACATAAATAAGGAAACCATGGTTTCAACTAAGTATTTGACAAGTCACCATAATAAGGGGCTAGCCGGTCGTAATGTACTACTCTTGGTTTTGAGTTCGGTGACTTCCTTATTCGAACCACGACGTCATTCAGTCGTTTCAGGACTGTATAAGGGCCTTCCCAGGAAGACTGCAGCTTCGGAGAGAGTCCCTTTCGTCGAATAGGGTTCCAGAACCATACCTTGCCACCTTCCTTGAATTCATGTCCGTTGGCTTCAGTGTCGTACCTGGTCTTCATCTTCTCCGTCGCTATGTTGATCCGATCTCGGGCAACCCTGTGTACGTCTTCTAAACGGGCCTGGAGGTCTTGAACACAATCCACAGGCGAAGAAGGCGTATCCGGTGGACACCCGAACTGAGGATCACAGGGCAGTCGGAGTTCTTTTCTATTTTCATTGTCCGTCCGAGGAAGAGGTCTCAAGATTTCAGAGGCCTGTCTTTCAAATGGTGCGCCTACATTATCCCGCTGTAACGTATCACGACTGTGTGTTTTCGGTCCTTTACGGGCGTTACAGTCATCACATGTTCTGCACCATTCTCGAACATCCTCTTTCATGTTGTTCCAATAGAAACGCTCCCGGACATTACGAGTTGACTTCATAATTCCGAAGTGACCACCTTCGGGACTGCTGTGTAACTCCTTCAGTACTTGATTTATCCTTGATCGGGGAAGTACAAGTTGCCACTTAAATGACTTCCCATCTTCGGACTCCCATTTTCTATACAAGATACCATTCCTAATTTCGAGTGAATTCCAGAGAGCCCAGTAACGTTTAGCTCCCGTACTGAGGCTTGAAATGTCCTGCCATTTAGGTCTTGAATCGTTTGATTGCATAACTTCCATAATCAGTTTAATATCAGGATCATTCATTTGTTCCTGGCGAACCTCTTCATCACTCCAGGGATCAGATTGAGGTGGGACGGCTTCTGCGATCTGGCGCGCAGTTGATGTATCAATCTCATGTTTCTTTTCCGCCGAGGAGCAGTTGCGACAACCCTCGGAGCAGGGCTTTCTTGATAAGGTATCTCCATTTCCTCTTCCAGATCCCAAATGGAAAAGAGTCATGACTTCTGATGTGGAGTGCAGGGAGTTATTTTTCAAGTCGATTACAATATCATACTTCTTCAGAAAGTCCATACCAAGTATGAAATCATCTGTAATTTCCGCTACGTAAACGGTATGGTCGTAAGTAGCATTCCTAAATCTAATTTCGATATTCATTTTTCCGATAATTGGGATTCTGTCGCCAATGACCGTTTCGAGGGTGACGCAGGACGGTGTCCAGAGAATTTTCCTCCCAAGTCGTTCTGCAACATCTCTACGCATGATGGTTACGTTGGCTCCTGTGTCAACGACCATTCGGCAGGGAATTCCATTGACGAAGGCTTCAACAAATACACCATTTTCACCGCCGCCTCTGGACGATATCTGTAAAACTCTAAAACGGTTTTCCTGGTTGTCTCTAGAAGCGTCTTTAACCCGTTTATCTAAGCGGACTGGACATTTCCTTCTAACATGGCCCTCTTCGCCGCATTTCCAACATTTCGTTGATCTCTGGCCATGTTTGTTGGGCCTTTCATCTTCTTTCCGGATAAACTGGCAAATTGTTTTCATCATTTCAGTTAGATTCTGCATCGAAGAATCTGATGCCTCTTGAACCGTAGCACCCCTTACTGAGTGGCGATCCCTCCGTGCAGCTTGCTGAGCGGCTTCAAATTTCATTGCATAAACCAAAGCTGATTTTAAATCCTTCAATTCAGCCATTCGCAGGGACTTTTGTATCTCTGGATCCCTCACACCGTCGATGAAATACTGTAGGGCTAGTGTTTCCCGTACCTCGGCAGGACAGTCGGAGAAGGCAAGATGGGAGAGTCTCTCTACATCTGCTGCAAGCTCTTGCAGGCTTTCATTCGATCGTTGTTGCCGGGTCTTTAACTGAAGACGGCTATAGTCCTTGAGGCACTTTTCTCCGAAGCGCAACTCCAGAGCGTTTGAAAGAGCTTCAAATTCCAGATGTTGATCTTCAGGAACAGTCCTCAAAATATCAGCAGCTTCAGCCCGTAGTGATGCAGCCAGTTGACGAGCCTTCGTGACTGGATCCCAACCATTGGCTTCTGCGACGATGGAGAATTGAGTCTTGTAGACTTGCCCGGATGTTTTTCCGTCGTACGTGGAAACTTTAATGCTTGATTTAGGAATAGCAGGTCCATGTTGAAATATTTCGGGCTCACGAACATTCGAGGATTGGATTTCAGATTTTATCTGTGAACCTTCCATTTTCTTTAATTTTTCCTCAAATGCGTTGAATCTTACGTCCACTTTTTCAAATTTCTCTTCAAAACTCTGCTGAATATTACGAATCTTTGTGTCGTTCTCTTGAACCTTTTCCGCTAAAGCATCTACTTTATAGTTGATTGCTTCTACGATATTAGCTTGACCTTGTTCTATCTTCTCCATCTTTTCTTGCCCTTGTTCCATCGTCTTCGCCATCTTCTCTTGCCCTTCTTTCATTTCTTTAATGAAAGCAAAAAGCTGTTCAAATTTTGTTTTATCTGCTTCCTCCATCGCTCTAGTCTTCACCATTCAATCCCCCTTCTGACACCAGTTGTTACGTTTTTAGCGTAGCGGGTTCGGATTGAATGGACTTTAGTTGAGGACAGCACAAACAAATTTATTTACAGCTATTTACAGTTATTTACAGGATAATTGATAAAGTAAAAATTTTAGATAAGTACAATCCAGCAGTCAACAGTCAATTACAGCGTAAATTCAAGTCTTACGCACGATAAAAACAGATTACAAAACAGCTATCGTATAGCACAGCAACAGTTAATCACAGCGAGCTCAATAACACAGCGTTAACAGCAAACGCAAACACAGCTCACAAATCCTTTAGTCCAGCGAGACGCTTTTTATTACAAAACAAACTCTCCACTAACTCGATCAAATCACTATAGCAACTAACTAACTCACGCCGGCTACTCGTCCTTATATAGGCGAGAAGCGCGTGCACCTGAGTCTCGTGAAAATTCTCAAAACATTGCGCACAATCTAGCGGCTACTAGATTATTCCTTTCGCCAAACCAATCAAGCTGGCGCGAGGCTCCTCGCCAAACGTGGCCAACCTTGGCGAGTTTTCGTGCCGCCCGCCCGCTTGTAACAATATATAGGGTGAGTGTGAGATAACAGAAAGAATTGAAAAAAAAAAATCTAAAGTAATTTTTTTTTTCAATTTCTTTGATATTGGCCTAACGTTTAGAAAATATAACAAATGATGGAACTATGCATGAAATATATTTGTTTTAAACAAACTTATTAATATGAAACACAATATAAAATTGCAAACACAGTTCTGTCAAACCAAATCTGAATGCTTATTAAAAAAATCCATAAAGTATTCAAAATCCCAATACATACATTTCACAATGAGATATTGCTTACTATATCTATAAAAATTCCAAATGTAATTTTGGTCAAATAATTTTATTGAGGCTATATGAGAACTTTCCCTTTTTTTACATTCTCTAAGTTCAAAGATTTGCGCGATTCATTTCTTTAATGTCATTTGAAAAAGGGTTTCGAATTTTGCATCTTTTTTTTAACTTTTATACTTGCCTAGATTTACTTCCGGTTTTGAATAGATATTCAATTTTGAAACTTTTGATTTTAAAAATCGGATTTCATATCTAGATATGCATTATGAAAACATGAAAAAGAAGACGAAAATGTAAGTTAACCAAATACCCCGTAATTTGAAGTATTTAAGGAAATTGCGTCAGAATATTTCAGTAAAGAATGGTTCGTATTTGGAGCCAAGCAATATCATAGCGTATTTTCATTGACACCTATGCTACTAGGGTGTCACTTTTTGATGTTTCTTGCGTGAAAATCCCATTTATAGAATCTAAAATAATGACCTATGATTGCTCATAATTGGGCAGATCACCTTTGTTTTATCTTTTCCTTATTTTCTACGAAAACTGACTAATTACT
This sequence comes from Argiope argentata, assembly GCA_026289955.1. Taxonomy (NCBI): domain Eukaryota; kingdom Metazoa; phylum Arthropoda; class Arachnida; order Araneae; family Araneidae; genus Argiope; species Argiope argentata. The sequence continues at coordinate 18,483 of JAOUZG010025032.1, read as the reverse complement.
TTCTTAAATTTATCGCATATTTAATAACATTTTTATTTACTGAGCATGTTCCTTTCGGGTTCGAATTTGAATGACTATCTTTGTAAAAAATTTAAAATCGTTTTGCTGGAATAAAAAAACCCTATAGAAATTTCTAGATGCCCACAATTTATTGCCCTTTGTAAAATGTGTAAATTTTATTTTATAAATGATATAAGATCCTGAATAATATTTTTGTTCTCTATAAATCCTTAGCACAATATGGTTTGTGGTTGTAAATAAAATCTATTGAAAACTCAAACTTCTCATTTTCCTTTCTTCAGTCTGACTTTATTGCAAACAAAAATCATTTAAAAAATTTTATTCACATCCTCAAATATAATCTAACTGTAACCTCTCAGCAGCCAGGGGATAAAAATCTTCGTCGCTGGATCCCACACTGTTTACATTCAGCTGAAAGTGTAAAGTTGTGTTTATAAAACTGCCCCACATTGATAACGACCTGAGTAATAATGGGTATGTTAGATTATATTACTGAGTTCGGTTAAATATAATCATGATTATTTATTTTTCATTATCTATTGACGATTAGGAGTCCTTTCTAACCGAAATATTCATTGCAATAAACTTTTATGCTCATAACGGTTTATGAATGTCACTGTTTTTAACCAGTGTTATCTTAGTAAGTCGAATGTGTAGTAGAATTGAAACACTTATTAAGCAAACCATTACTAAATAATTGTTACTGTCATTAATGAAAGAGCCAGTTTGAAATGTAAAAGCTTGTTTTTTTATCAGCTTTATAGAAATCGCTTTGTATAAAGGATGCTATTAATATTGTTTAGAGCAAAATTTTGTCAAATTTTCATTTGATTTTTCGAATTCCAGAAGCTAATTAACAATATTACTCTACTTTGATAATATCAATCAGTCGTTTTAATTCTTTCGGTGAACATTTCGTTCATAATGTCTCCAAAAATGAGTTATTTATAAATTTGTGTACATAAGTTTAATATTATAGAAACATTAAAAACTTTATTTTTATGAAAAAGGACACTTCATAAAAAGCGTGAAACTTAAATGAATTCTTAGTATCCATACAAAGAAAAAACTATCCTGGAAAGTATAGAAAATAAAAAATATATATACTAAAGTTATGCACATAACTAATTTTATAGTATTCCAAGTTTTCCAAATGCCTGTTTAGTTTTTAAAAACTATATACTTCCATGTCCTAAGCTGTTTTATTTGCATTCAGACCAAAAATGCACGTAATTCAATTCATTTGAACAAGGTACTAGTAGTCTTACTGCTTGATTAATGTGACTATTTATTCATTTTAAAATTGAAAGAAACAATAGTATCATAGACAGGGGTAGTTTGATTTCTATACTTATTTTCTATAATATACTTACGCATTTGAAAGCCTATGCCTGAGTGTATAAAAATTAGTATAAAACGTTCCACGATATAGTTTAAGTATAAAACGCTGTATTACAAAATCCTCCAGTAGTTAGCTAAAGCGCATTTCTATTCTTTTGATCTTAGCACAAGAAACGGTTGTATGACTTCAGTATAATAAAACTAGCAAAAATTATAGATTCTTGAAACAGGGATTTGATATCAAAGACATTCAAATTACTTTCTTATGGTAGCCTTGAAGCAAAATATAAAATTGGCAAACAGTGGTTCCTTTGGCTAAAATTATTTTAGGAAGCAGTCATCGCATTTCTATTAATAAGTGTATGTGAATCGGCACTTTGAGGAACAGATCAATTGACTTGCAGATATCTAATTTTGCATACGCATATTATGAATGGAAAGAATATTCAATTAAAAGATACTTTTGGAATTTTAATTAGATTCTTTATTTTTTTAAAAAAAATCTGGGATTTCTTTGTGGTAACTTTTCCAAAATGTACCAAATTTGTGTATTTTGTACCAAATTTGTGTGTACCAAAAAGTGTGCTATTTTTTTAAAGATTGCTTTTATTTAATAAATTACAATACAGCGAAAGTTAGTGAAGATATGCGAGCTCATATAATCTATTCTGATATATATGCATAATGAACTAATGGTTTTAAGATAATTAGAATAATACCACTTTGATATTTATCGATGTTTGAGGGTTCGAAATATTTTGTGCAGGGTTCAGGTGTACTAGCCAGTCACCAAAGGTGGATATTATTTTAGTGAGCTGGATTTAAATATTACAGTATAATGTAATATTTTATTCAGTAATGTGATGAAAATTATATTGTATTTTCCGTGGTAAGAAATTTAACGTATTATCGAAAGAGGCGCTGCAAAAAAATCTCAGAAATTATTAATCAATATTATCCAATTAGTCAAAAATTGGGATTATTAAAATAGCATGTGTGTGAAGAAGTATTGTACAAAAATATTTTATCCATGATCGCTGTTAAAATATTAATTTGTCAAATTTGTATTAAGAACCAGATTTAACCATTTTTATAAATGATATCCTTTAAATTAAAAAAAATATTAAAAGATGCGAAACGGTTATCACAAATTGTTGTTGTTCTAAACTGTTGCGTTTTAAAGGTTTCTGTGTAAGATTTAAATACTTCTTAATTGCATTGATAGTTTTTCAAATATCTTCGTCAAATGAAAGCAACAAAAATTTTAATTAGCCGCAGGAATTAGGATTTCGGATGAAAACAAAATTTTTCAAAAATGTCAAAACTGTTATTTAGCATTAAATTTTCGCATCCCAAAACATAGTTCAAATGTACTTTGTCATCTGCCATAGATTGTATTAATCTGTCTCGTGTATTTTGATAAAATGTGTTAATAATTAGTAGAATATTTAACATTGGAAGGATTTGCAATTTGTAGTGAATGTGAGAAAAAACATGCACTTTAAGTTGCCATAGTGCTTCATTTTATTGGGTTATTTGATAAATGAAACTTCATTTCATGTAACCTATCAAATTGAGCATCTATTGGAGTCGATACAATATCATCAGGAAGTAAAACGTAATTACTCGTAGAAATTCAAAATGCGAAATCCACTGTGCATAGCATAAATTTTTACTTAACATCTGAAAACAAGTCTTATTGTTTAAATTATATTTTTATATTTGAAAATTTAATTTTTACATTCGAATGAAATTTCAATCTTGTTAAGAATTTTTTCAATGCTTTTTTATATTTTAATTGGACATTTATTAACAAAATTACAGTTAATGTTATAGTTTTTAAATTAAATAGTTAAAATGACTAAGCTACTTTTTATTATTTATCACTATTTACATTAAATTTAGAAATTCTAAATTCAAAGAGTTTATATTTCTTAATAGTTGTTGTTGGTTTAAGCTTGAACAGTCTTCATGTAATGTTGTTTTAATGGTAAATGAATTCTATTCTAACGTATTTTGCCTCCTTTTGATTTTCAGAATGAATGTCTTAATCTTTATGTTAGAATAAGTTATATTTTAGAATTAATATATATAAAATTACTGAACTTATTGAAGTATGTAGCTAAGTTGTAGAATTTTTTACATCATATATTGTTACAAATTTTAAAAAATTGTAAACTAAGAATTCTTATATAATATTTGTATAATTGAAAAGATTGAATTTTTGGATTCTTAAAAACAGATTTCTCATTATGGAATATAAGAATTTTCTGTTCGTTATTAGAAATATATTTAATTTTTAATAAAATATATAAAGATGATGAATGGATGATTCTTTAAGTCACTATTTGTTGAATTTCATAGTTTTATGCCCAAATGTTTGCCAGACGAACAATACTTTCTGTTCACACTGCCGGTCATTACCATAGGGATCGTATTTATAGAAATATTGCTAAATAAAATATTAAAGAAGCGGTGTAATGATGTGGCACCTTCTACGACCCATGCTTCTAATTATCCGATACGTTGAAAGCCGTGGGGACTACCGATGACCGGCATTACCGAAATTTCATAAAATGTGATATTTCAGCAAAAGTTTGTAGCACTCTCAAAGTCTTAAGAAAAAAAAACTTTCAAACGTAATGATATAAATATTTCTTTGTAAAGTCTAAAAAACAATAGTTTTTTAATCATTTTACGCAGTGTTAATAAAAGCGAAGGATTATCGTCATATATGTTAGGGCAATATCGTATGCTCTTTCGTGCAGTTAATCTTTCATGTCTTAATATTCCATTACGTTACTAACATAGATGATACATTTCGGTGCGACTTGGTTCAGTTCTGTGTCTTGTTTCATTGAAAATCATTGTTTTACTTTTCCTATATGATTGTAAAGCTATATATAGTTACTCAAGGATAATTTTTGATACTGTAATCAGTCGTTTGGTGCCCTAGATAAGAGATACACAGGCTTCGAACTCTAAAGAGTACAATTCGCACCCGTTTTATTCGTAAGGCTAACGTTTTCTACATACGAATCGAAATAAAATACAATATATTCAAATTATAAGAAAGATGGAAGAGTAAAATATAATGCTTATTGATTTTATATCTAATTTGTTTAAATATTCAGATAACATTTTCTTTTGCAGCTGATGTCACAAAATAGAGAGTGACAACAAACTAGAAGTGACACCTTCAGATTTATACAAACTGTTCTTCTGAGATTGGTTGAATATATAGAACCTGTCGACGCTCAAGGAACTCTTTTTCCATTGCAAACTGTAATACAGGATCCAAGCCGATTTAAAAAACAATTCGCATCACACCGTACCATGCTATTTTTAGAGAAAATGTCCTTTCTTTTAGGTTTCCCTCTCTGTTGCATTAGACTTGCCGGTATTATCCGCATAATTGTGACATTCTAGCCGCATAGAAATTAACTTGCATCGAATATCCAGATATTTTGAATATTTCTTCGTTATTCTTTCTAAATACTAGGTTTATATTTTAATGCCTGCTAACAACTTATAATCCGAGCATACTTAACCCGAATTCAAATAATTTTAAAAGGAAAGCAATTAAAAGCAAAATAAAAGCGCGAAAGTTAATTTAGAATACAGTGCAATTGAATTCGCTTTTAGAAATGATTACGAATCGATAAAAGAAAGTACAATCCCCTAAAGATAAAAATTAAAAATTCTTAGCCTAATTTTTCAAACCCACAACGCAGTTTTATTTCACTAACTCTTGTGATTGTTATTTAGGAGATCAGTTCATACTCTCAATATCAATTTTTCGCAAAAGGCTATCAATGAACTTAAGATAGTTTCATCTCGTGATATTTCGAACCGATATCGAAAATTTCATTCAATTAGTTTACGATTCCTGGAGTTTCTTCTTAATGTCGCTCTCGTATATTTTAGACGGTATACTATATTCAAACGTGATCTAGACTTGCTGATTATATGCTATTATTCAAAATTTTGCATATGGATTGTGATTCGAAAAATGACGGGTTGTGTAGTACAGATAACTAGATAAGTTTTTCAAAGCAAGTTTGGATATTTAATCAAAAGGTGATGTGGTTGTTGCAGCTAAAAATTTTTTATGGGGGATACTTGATGTCAGGGTTAAGGCAAAATTCTTATCGAATGCACAATGAACCGTTTTGAATGAAGAGGAATAAAATTTTGACACAGACTTCAAAAGTGCAAGCATTTATACTAATATATTTGACCCTAGAGCAAAATAATCTCAAAACTCTGTGTTTAGAGAAATGACAGTTTAAATGCCTAAGAACCTATTGAAGGTATCGAGATTAAAAAATGATTGATAAAAACTTTCTTCTGGATGGTAAAAATGTAGAATTTCGTTTAAAAAATATTTTACAACTTTGAAAAAAATGTTTTGCTGAAATTTTTTTCTTGAAATGATTCATTCTTAATTAGTAATAATTCGATACCCCATTTCTACTATAAATAAGTGCTGAAGAATTTAAGAAAATTATTGAAATTTTAACTAATTTCATTACAAATTCGTAGGATATTAAATGGCATTATTTTTTAATTAGCGAGATGTACTTCAATTTTATTCTAAGTAGTATTTGAGTCCGAAAAGCATTTTGAAACTGCCGATCGTTACTTGAATTATTTTCTTGCTCTTTCAACTAATTCTTCGCTCCTCTTTACATTTTTTATGCACACAATTGTCCTGAAAAAATGAAATCCCTTTTTATCTGTAATGTTTTCCCTACTCTGGTATCATTCATACAAGTTTGTATTATTGTAAAAAATTACATCCCCAGTTTGGTATTCTAGCACTTTTGTACACTGTATTTAGATTTACTTAACTAGTAACATCCATTTTCATTTTTTTAATGTTCCTCTTTATTCACTCAAATCACGATTTCTCGGACACATCATTGTATAAATTAGTTGTTATAACATTTTAGGGGAGGTTAACTTTATTCATCCCCCCCTTTCCCTAAAGTTAACTTCGTTCAATTAAAGTGCAAAATGTTAATAGCTTTAATTTAGAAAAATACATCTTCTCGCGTCCATCTGAGTGCCATTGATTGTTGAAATGATTTCAAATCGTATAATTTAAACAATAACATAATCTATCATCCTTGGTTTTTCTTTAATAGTGCCGTCTTCTGTCCGATTCGTGCAACCAAATAAGTATTTCTAAACTTGCTAATACAATCATCCGATCAATAATTCAGTATGTACAGAGCTTTAATTGAAATTTGATTTACTCACATTGTGTTTTGATTGAAATAAACAGAATTGTTCCGAGTTCAGAAACAAAATCGGAAATTGATAGAGATCAGATTTAGGAAGTCCTGTACTGCATTTTGTGAGAAATATAATATTAAGATTCATAAAATTTCAAAAAAAGCAGTTAGGAATATGAATTATTCATGTGAAATTTTGAAAGTTAATGCCTTGAAAAAAAAACAGTGTAATTGCTTCATTTATTATTTTCCTGCTTTAACACTACGTATAGCTAATCAGAACCAGCTTAAAAACATCTGGCTGCAGCAAATTTATATTCCGCTTTTGTGTTTATTTCAATGCAAAATATTTGTTCTTAACGCAATAGGTTCACTGTCGTGTATTTTATCCACAAATTGAAGTGCATAATACAAAAGAATGTTTTTCCAGTGATGTAAAATTTTTGGTTTCATGTTACGAATAAATACAACGTACAGACGAAAATTAATGTACTTTATTTGGGTATATAGGGAAGCCTGGTCAGTGCAATGGCTCATTTTACAGGGATATAACAGAGAAAAGGGTTAATGGGTGATATGAAAGTGATGTAATTTGCATGGATTATGGAATAGTAATGATCAATTCGATTAATTACCATATATTTATGTAAAATTAGGAATTTTTGGAGTTAACGTCACAAGTAATGAGTGCAAGTATGAGAATTGATGGATTGGGTAGTTGGATATTGTGTAATACTTGGAGAGAAGAATGGACTAGAATTGCAGGTATTGGCTTGGGTAATTTGTGAATTTTGGCATCGGAATAAGAGAGACGACGGCGTAGTTGTATACATGGATTGCAGTTTTGAAGGGGAGGGGGGGGGTCATTGGAGGTGATGGCATGGGTAATGAATGAATGAATTGCGCTTTCTGGAGGCTAATGGTGGAGGCATGGGTAAGGAATGAATTGCGCTGTCTGGAGGGTAATGGTGGAGGCATGGATAAGGAATGAATTGTGGTGTCGGATTGTGTTGGTGGTGGCGACGGCATGGGTAATGAAAGGAATTGTGGTGTCGGATTGTGTTGGTGGCGGCATGGGTAATGAATGAATTGGGGTGTCTGATTTTGTTG
>JAOUZG010025032.1:0-10761 GCA_026289955.1 Argiope argentata | reverse complement strand
GTGGTGGCATGGGTAATGAATGAATTGGGGTGTCGGATTTTGTTGTTTTTGGTCGTGGCATGGGTGGAATGTGTTGAGATCCCGCTGGTATTGTTGGAAAAATGAATTGTGCTCTCATTTATGGGCGTGGGTAAGGAATTGTGGCTTCAGTTTACTGGTGACGGTGCTGAAATTAATAAATGCGTGAATTGTGATTACGGGAATGACTTTGATGGCGGGGTTAATGTGTGTGTGTGTACTGTGGTTGAGGTTGATGGTGTTTGTAATGTATGTGTGAATGGTCATTGCGTGGATAGTTTTGATGGTGTTGTTAATATATGAATTGTGATTTACGAGGTTTGCGCTGATAGAAGGGTAACGTGTGAATGAATTCTGACGATATGGGTAATGTTTGAATTTTGGTCTCATGGAGGGGGTGGTGAGGTTAATGTCCGAATTTAGATCTCGGGGGAAGATGGAGGGAGAGGTGAAGATAATGACTGAATTGTGGCCACTGAGAGATGTTGGAAGTAGTGGCTTGAGTGATGTGTGCGTAAATGTGATTGACGAGGGTGTAGATGGCGTGTGTATTGCGATTATGGAATTTTCCTTTAGAGGGCAGTGTTCGTGTGCATTGGATTGGTGAGATGGAAATATGTGAAGGAAATAAGTGACATTACATTTGCGTATCGCATTAGAAAAAGCGGCCTCTTTTCATTCAGGGTAGGTCAGTTCTACATCGTGACCAATGTTAAGGCAGAAGGTTGGATTATAGGTATCAAAGAGTTTTAAAAGCTTGAAAGTTGGATAATTATTGAAAATATTGGTAACAAAATTCTTAAATTTGGATATAAAGAGGATTTAACAATTATGGTGGTTTTTGATAATCATAAAAATTATATTTCAATACCCCCAACCTTCAAATATGGATTTTTTCTGATAGTTATGATCAAGTGATTATGACGAAAATAAATATTGAATATTAAATTAAATGATAAATTGGCAGAACTAAAAAAAAATCATGACGCTATTTCAGAATCGCTTTTCTAATTAAAACTCTCGGCTCAAGTCAACAAATGAAATTCATAATTGTAGCCAATACCTAAAATAGGTCCTTGATAAGATAAAAGATCAATCCGCACCATTTAATGGCCCCTTTCTGTAGAACAGAATCGATTCAAATTCATATTTCGTTTAAAGTAAGAATTCTCTAACAGAACTCCTTAAAATCCAAAGCTTATCCGTAACAAATTTTCATAAAAATACTACTATTCGTAATTAAATTTAATTAAAATATTTATTTTATGGAATTTTGTTAGAATAAATATAGTTTCTTCAAAAAATTTATTGAAAGATATTTTTTCACTAAATTGTTCATTGGCTTCAATGATCTCCTAAGGGGAATTCTACACAAGTTTCGAAATCTCTGCAACTTCGCTTATAAAGGCATTTTAAATTTCAGTTCGCAGTTATTACCATCTAGAACTAGGATGATTTCCTTTCTATTAAACTCAATGATGAATCATTCGGCCTTCTAACCACCTCTCTTTCTCGGTATTGGAATTATAATCCCTGTCATATATTATGAAAAGTAATCTTTTGTGCCCCTTCTTTTTTATATTCTATATACTAACTATTGCTCTAATTGAAGTAACAAGTCGGCATCTCTTAGAAAAATCGGAGTTTGATTTGGCTTTTTATACCCATCAATTCTGAAGTGATGAGATATTTTTGAGGCTGAAGACGTGTAATTTTTAGTGTATGAGGTAGCTTAGCGATTTTCCATTTTCTGATTCGATAATTTAGAAATAATTTCGCATGTAAAAGTAATTTTGATTAATCTTGTATGTGGAATAAAGGCTGAATTGAATTACTTTTTGAATTAAATGAAAAGCAGTTGGCTGCAACAGGGTCGGGAAAACTTGGATGATTGTATTAATTTATTAGGCATTTGAGTTTTAAAAAAGGCCGGGAAAGTCTTAAAATAAAACTATTCGGAATTGAAAAAATCAAAATCTCATTGTACTTATTTGTACAAAAAATGTAAGAAAGTAAACTTCAATTTTCCTAAAGCTATAAAAAAACTATATGAAATGCTGCTTTAAGGCGATGTTCATTCTATTCGGGGGCAACTTTGTTTATTGTAGAAAGAAAAACACGATATGATCACGTATATGTAGTTTCTCACCTTCGACATTTTATAAACGATGAACTTCTTTCTACAAAGAATTGCAATTGTATACTAATCCTGAAGTTTCGGCGCCGTTTCTTACAAAATCATCATGTGCCAGAAGAACTCCCGCCTCTATCCAAAAATGATAAACTTTAATAGTTTTTCTCTAAACTATATGAAATTTAACTACTGCTGTTACTTTTAACTACTTTGAAAGTTTCTAAATGAATTAAAATCTCCAATTGGTACATAACTTGAATGCGGAGGAAACATTCTTAATATTTGGATATTCCATGCATGTGATTTCTGAACGACTTGAATGCAGCAATTGTATGGATTTTACATGGTATGGTCTGTTACAGCAGAGGAAGGTGTCAACAAGATTATTTTCCTGTCCCGTTTTCTACAACTGAGAAGAACAAATTAATATGAATTTGGCAAATTGTTTGTGTAAAATTAGGATTGTTACAGATTTTGAATGTAAACTGTTTCACTAATACAAGATAGTTTTTGGATTGATTAAAGTTTTCGCACACTTAAGTGAATTACAACATCACAAAAACCAATGAGGAAAGTTCTAATGCAGTTGTTATTGGAGCAGTTCACTGAAGACATTTGTGCTCACTGAAACGATGGAATAACGTTGCTTCCTGTGATTAGAGCTGCTGTCTCTTCATCCGTTAAATGGTGCAGATGTCCGGATGGCCAGAAAAGGGTTTTTATCCATTTTGTACAGAAGTGACATCGTGTAAGTTATGCTGTTTCTGCTAGTTATCGTATCGAAATGAGAATTCAATATATTCATATAATTTCTCGTATGTTAATTAGTACTATAAAAATGTCTTCATTTTATTTTCAATTATTCATAGGTGAACAACTAGACACTGTATCGATACCATTTTTCTTCAAACGTCATGACGTCAAGCACCAGCATTTTCTCGGTTCCATATACATGCCATCTATTTCTACATCAATTATTATCAGAAAATGATTTTTAAGAAGCAAACTGAAGGACAAAGTAAGTTTCCGAATTGTATTAAACTTCAAAACTGGCCTTGCCTTTAGTAGCGAAAATAATTGGTCCGCCTATTAAATTTCTGTATGCCATAATAAATGTTAAACATATTTGGAAACTTATATCAAAATATTTTTTCAGATACTTTTCAACACAAGAATTAGAGATTAAAATGTCTTGCCAAGAGATCCGTTTCCATGCTTGGAGTTTTAAGCAATTAGTTGTCACAGAATGGAAAAGGAATGCGATGTCATCTGCATGTGATCGTCGCTAATGAAATATTGCTTGGGCAGAAATATTTTAGAACTATTCCAAAGTTTATTATAGGGACAAAAACGCTTATTGGTAAGTTTATTTTGTCTCTGTATTGTTGGAGTGAACCTTAATTTCTGAAATGACCACAAAAATAATAAATATTTGAAAAAACGGTAAATTTCTTTGGATCCTTCATTTATTGTAAGTTAATAGGCTTTTTTTGGTAGGCTCATGCTATTCACTTTTTTGCAAGCATATGAGCTGGATACCCTCTAAAATTTGAATTGAAACCTGATGACAAAAATAAAATTGAATGATTCTTAAATGAGAGCATATTTCAGGACTAGGCGTGTTGTGGAACCTTTTTGAAAAGTAGTACGATTTTTGCGAATAAATCTTAGTTACAATTATCAATAAGATATGATATATTTCAAGGAAAATTAATAAGTTGAGAGGTCCATTTATTTTCTTAAATAAATTTATATTTTGAAAAAAAGCGGGAGTGTCTTTTTTTTAAAAAAAAGATATACAGATTTATTACAAATGATTCTAACATTTTTATTTTTAAAGATGAACAGATGCAGGTTTTAAGAGATTTTTCTAAATAAAAAACCGAGCTCATTTCTTTTCATGAATGGAATCTCAAGTGGAATCTTTTTAGTTTTAAATTACCGATGCACATTGAAAGAGCACAACTAAATTGCTTATCTGAATTTCACTGAATTCTTGATGTCGGTTTCGTATCTTTTGGTTTAAATCCTTTATTTTTTTCAGATATTTACAAGTTTTGATCGAAATGATTGTCAACACGAAATAAATGAAGCCTTCAAGAAGATATTAAAAATTTTCCCATTTTAAAGTTAAATTATGGACAGGGATCCTCAAGATTGATAGCTGTAAAAAGCTTGAAATACTAAAAGTTCAAAATTCATCACCTTTAGGTGTCGCTAATAATAGAACTTCAACGGAATCTGCACAAGAGATTTAAAGAGAGAAACGTTTATAATCTCTTCATATTCCGAACAAGTGGCTTCTAAGTGACAAGGACAGACTTATGTGGGCTTAAAATGTCTAATCTAGAATAGAAGATCCATTGCTATTCCTTCTGATACTGTTGAGAACAAAGAAACAAATGCAATTTTAAATTATATTTGGAGTCATATTTGCCAGAACTTGTGCGGTAGCATCCGTTTGCACCACTTTATAACTAAATAGTGAAACGGAACGTAGTATAAATCGACGACGCATCTGCATTTGATTCTACAGCAAAGAAATGCAGAAAAAAACATCTGATGTCATTAATTTGAACAAAATCACATTGGTGCTCATCTCTGCAGAATGAATTGCCTTTTAATTCTAGCTAAAAAATTCTACGTATAGAGGATGCCAGATGCCCGAGAAAAAATCGCAATGAAGTTATTTCGGTAAGTCGTGCAAAGCTACGATATCATTTAATATTGTATACAATTATTTGATGGACTACCAATTGCTAAAAATGTTTTTTGTTATATTAATAGGACAGATAACATATTAATTCTATTTTTCAGGGATAAAACATGAATATCTGGTATCATAAGGATTTTTCAAAACTATAATCACGTCCTCAATATACAATAATTGTACATAATTCATGACGAGTACCTGAATTATAATAAAAATAAAGCATTGGGCATTTGTGAATTCTCTTATTTGGAGTCTTCGAAATAATGTCTTCAAGCATTCCAGATGCTTAAATAGTAATTTCTTGGAAGTTGAAAACTTCCCAAACGTTGTAATTCCAAAAGAAATTTCACAGCCGTGGAATTTTTTTATCGTATCTTTATTCATCGTCCAGTTAGTACATTTTTTAGAACAAATCAAGCATATTGCGGTTAAAATATAAAATGTTCTCTTCGTTAATCGTAGTAAGTAATCGATGCATACCAATATCGGTAAAGTACTTTTCAGATATTTAAGTAACAATGTCATCTACAAACCTACGAAAGAAATATTTTTCAAGTGAAAAATTCAGCTATGTTTTTTTTTCTGACTTATGTCCTATTTTTTGAGTTCTTTTTTGAAAGAATTAGATTGTTTTTCGAAGAATCGAATGCTCTCAAAAGGCTTGGCAAGATAACCTATTTTATTCAGAAATGGAACCAATGACTGCGGTTATTGACGTATGTTTGAGCATTTATTATTAGCACCACTTCTTATCCTCAGGGAAATAGTTTTCTCAAGATTCGTGAATAAATATTTTTTATTTATTTAATGATTTAAATGAAACTTTAAAATGTAAATTTCCCGTGCAAAATGGTAAGCAAGGTGCTGTGGGTGTAAATGTACCTTTTTAAAATGATTTTCAATTCTATTAATAACGAAATTGAAAACTATTAAAACGAATTATTGATTTAAAGAGCAAAACTAAGGCATTTCTACTCCAACATTAAATTTTTTTTTGGTATTTTCAGATTTATATTAATTAGAATATTTAATCGTTTCAGATATGGACATGTTTTGATTGAAAAGGTCAAGGTGCAACGGATGACATCCGGAATCTTCGGCAAGGAGTCATTTTAATGAAACATTGGATGGAGATCCGACATGTGCACTTTATAAAATTATAATAGACGAATTCTAAAATGAATATTTTGTTCTAAATTATTATTCATGATCTGCATAGTAGATGCTTGTGGAGTTGACAGTGTTTGAGGATGTCAATTAATCACTGAAACGTTTTATTTATTTATTTTTTGTTTTTAAGATGTTAAATATTTATATATTTTTCGAGAATTATTTCAATCAATGCAATAATTGTTTTTGAACTTGGAAAAAGTTGAATTTAATGGAATGTAGGATATTCAAAAGTTGCACATTCAATTATGTACCAATTAAAAGGATATATAACATACCAAAAAGTTTTAAAATACTACTCCTTTACTTATACTTCTCTATTTTACTCCATTAGATACAAGCATTTCTTAAAACTTTCTGAACTTAAGAAAAGTTTTTTATGGATAAATTAAAATTTGATAGTGTTTGATTTTTGATAGTTAAAGTCAATTTCTAACAAGACAAAGAAATTTTCTCTCAATATATAAATTTAACTTTAAAATTTCATTTGTAACCGCAATCTCCAATTAGAACAAAACAAATAAAACTATCAATGGTTCAGCAATATAAGCAGGTATTGCAACGATTAACATAGTATTGTAATTGCTTGTATTGTAGTCTTAATTTGTATTATACATTTCTCAATGTATATTTTATAGAGAATGCATCATTACGATGTTAATGATTTGTTGTGATTACTTTTCATAATTGACCTATGAGTCTAAAATTATTATTTTTATTATTCCCAATCGATTACATATTTCTTCTAATCAGCATAATTGTTTGCCTAAAGTTTTTCATTAATAGATTTTGCAAAATAGTAATTTTGTTTTCATTTATTATTAAAAGTCAAAGATATTAAAAGCAATCTCATTAATTTTTTATGAATTGAAGTTAGAAAAACTGTTTGTAGTTTTATTGAGTCAGTATCTGTTTATGCCTGCATTTGCAATTATTTTTAAATCAAGATTTCATTCTTATTAAATTTATTATAAATTAGTGATAATTAATGATTAAAAGAATTCAATTTTGCGATTATGAAGCGAGTTTCCACAAATGTAAGATTATTTTCCATTTTAAAGACTATTTAAAATTTTAGCAATATTCTCAATAAATATTGCTCAAACTTGGGTGTTTACTTACTTTAAACAGTGTAGTGCATTAAAGATGTTTTATACTCATATATTGAATTTTTAATATCTTTTATTAAAAGTGTAATTATTAAATAATGTGATACGATAATTCTTTATTCTCTTTTTATTAACTTTTATGTTAGATCAATCAAAATGCATAGCAATTTAAAAGCATCGTATCATTGGCAATTAAGCATAATTAATTTTAACGCTTTGAAAAAAAATTGTAACTTGCTAAATTAGATTCTGTTCATTGCATCCATTTGCAGTTACTTTATTTAGGATTTTTTTTTGTTAAATTAAAAAATTAAAATTATAAAACTATAGGAGTAATAGTTATAAGATTAATAGCAAACTTAAGTATTACATAGTGAATTATAAAACTCACTGTTTCGGCCTTTAATTTTAGGTAAATGTGTGCAGAGCGGATAAAGTATACTTTGATCGACTCGGCCGGCCAGTCGATCAAAATATCCTTGGATTCTTCGAAAGTATTGGATCGTTGTGACTGATCATCACAAGGATCGTTATGCCTTCGTAGAAAACGTTATTCTTGTATGACTAACATGGATATCTAAATTTTAAAAGAAATCGACTCGAGTGTACTAAAATATTGATGGAAGGAACAAAAGTGAATGGATGCGATGAATATTTAATAATGTAATAATAATATTTAATAATGTAATGTATTTAATAATTCTAAATTATTTATTAAATTCTTAATTTCTGAGTTTAATTAGGCTTTGAAAAAATCTTATCAGTTTTTATACTATTCTCTAGGTACAATTACATAAAAAATTATGTAAATGTTTCTTAGTTTAATCAATGCTTGTATTAAATGTTATAATTTCAGTATATCAGTTTTATGTTAAATGAATACTTTATTCTTAAAAACTGTTTGAATTCTTGTCAAGCTATTTGTATAAAACAGCAATTTGACATTTGTTCAATTTAATTATATAATTGTACTGAATTCTTGATACATTTCAGCAATATTTGATATTTTTTATGTAATAATCATGTAAAGGATCAATTTCTGTATATTATAAATCCAAATAAAGCTTCTTATTTAGAATTGAATTTTGTATTTAATTACCAAATATTCTCATCTATTTTCGAACAACTGTTAAGACAAGTTTTCAGCTTCCTAAAAGCTACTTCTCAAAACAAATTCTTACATTGATTTTAAGACTGCTGATACATCCATGTGGCTTGAAGAATGTTCCATTGTTTCAAATTGAAGGTATAAATGTATGAGTTTATTAATTGAACTCTTATTTTTATCTTTTATTTTATTAGTTTCACTTTTAAATGCAAATTTATTTTCCAGATCAATAACGTATGATGGAAATAAGAAATTAGAAAATGCTTACACTCTAGAAATATAGTAGGATAATTTGAATTGTAACTTTTCCCGCTTCTTTCCCTTATTGTGTTCAATTCCATTATTGAAATTCAAATGTATTTAAATCAGATTAATTCACATTTGAATCTATAGCTGAAATCTGAGTTCAGCCATCGGAAATTGATGCATTTGAAGTCCTTAACTTCGGAAAAAATGCATTGTTTTCAAAAACTCGGAATGAGTCGGATGAGAATTGCAAAATTTTCATTGTGCTATTAACCCTCTCTCTTATTAAAATTTGCCTAAAGATTAGAATTTTTATTTGGTTGTGCATGATGCAGTATACTTCCCTGATGCATGCGAGGCTTCTGCCTCTTGTATAAAGGCAGACTGTAGTTTCGGATAAAAAGGGAAAAGTATTCATATCTAACAATAAGTAAATTCGAATTATTATGTGAATGTAATATTCTTTTTTAAAAAAGACAGTTTGAAATAATATTAGCCCTATTTCAACAATAAGTATTCTAACTTTTTTATATAATTTCTTTTTTTAGGATGTTTTATCACAATACAGATCTAAAAGCAATACTCTAAAAATGTGCGATACTGAAAATAATAATTTAGATAGTTTGTAATGTTAATCGTCTTTAAAATACAAGTCATTTCGGATTACACTGTTATGATATCTTAAAATATGCGATTTATTTTTGGTTTAAAAAATTGCTTATGTTTATTGAATAACGAAAAAAGTATCGAACATAATTTTACATTTTTTAGAATTTGAAGTTCTCTAATTCATAAATGTAAATATAATAAAATCAGAAATTTCGCAAGCATGATGATGGCACCGTCTTTGTCAAATCAACTTGCAAAAAAATAAATACATGATGATTTAAAAGTTTAAATTAAATTTATTTAAATGTATATAATAAAATTAACTTAAGAAATTTAGCATTCACTGAACATATCATTAGGAATTGTACAAAATCTCACTTCTTATACTCCAGCAAGAGTTTAAAATTTTGATTTCCCCAAATTTAATTCAAAATTTAATTTTACAAAGTTCGGACTAAGTGTTGTTGTTGTTTGTCTTTTTCCGTGCAATTTCGATTATGAATTTTAAATAGAATAATTAGAATCAGCTTATTGTTTAAAATTGGAAATATCAACACAATTTTATTTTTCTCTCAATAAATCCAATGTAAAAAAGCCATCGTTGCTGGAAAGATATGTTCTTACGATTTTTAAGAGGATTCTAAATGATTTATATTCATTATTTTAAAAATATACTTAAAAGGAACACATATGCGTATCTAAAGTAATAATTCACAAAAACGTCGAATGAAGTTCACCGTTCCCCTTAAACGGCAATGCTTCTCGAAGTGCTCTGCATTTCTATACTTCGAATCTGAGAGATTTTTTTTTATCCCAAAATATCAATGTAATTAGAAAAAAATTTAAATACCACATCTGAAGTTCATATCATTAAGCTTCATAGTCAGAATTACTTTCTATTTCAAGATGCAAATTTTTTTTAACTAACTCCAATTGTTAAATGTAGACGGCGCTCGAAAAACAAATGACATCATTTATTCGAAAATTCGTAGTATTTTGCAGAACGTAGACTAAAATCTGCGAGAAAATAATTGTTTTATATATTTTGTACTGAATTTTATTTTATTTTATTGCATTTATTTTATTCTTTTTTTACATTACACTCAGAAGTAGTTCTACGTTTACAACGAATTTTAAAGATGGTTACACTTCCCAAAAAATATTTTATTTCAAAACGTCAAGAGTTAATAAATTTTCTAATGCCACATAATACGCATGCACGAAAAACCTCTTTAAATCATAAAATTGTGCTTTCATACTAGAATACAACGCTGTTTCAAACTCTGATTTATTATTCGAATTATTGAGAATATTTTTCTGATTTTTCTCAATAATTCTACTAATATACTACAAAGCCTCAATAATTCTCAATAATTATACTAATAAACTACAATAATCTCTATGCTTTACATTCTGTGTATATATCAAGAATTTTTTAACTTTTCTTATTAAAATTCTTAAAACATGTTATATATAGTAAAAAAAATCTTAGACTGCTATTCGGAACGAGGAATATACGGCTCGATGGTTAGAATGATATTAACCTGATAAATCAATTTATTTCTTCAATATTTTGAATTTTTTGCAATTTTTCTCATTATTTATAGTAATATACTGCAAAATCTACCAAATTTCCTAATTCCAAATCTATTAT
>JAOUZG010025013.1:6747-18578 GCA_026289955.1 Argiope argentata | reverse complement strand
CATTATTATTATGTATGCTTCTTTGACAGCAGACGCGCTTTCAAAAGGTTGACCCGCTTTTACCAATATTGCTTTTTCAAAATGTTTAAAACTACTTGATAACTCAAATGAATTAACACAAATAATGACTTAAAAATAATAATGTTCTCACATGATAATTTGAAATTTATAATCGAAAATTAAAAAATTCAATTTTTTTATTACATTTATTACATGAATAAACGTTTTTCAAAAGCGAATGCATTATTTTTTTCATTATTATCTTTGTAGATTTTGTGATATAAGAGAACATCTGAATATTTAATTATAAAAGAGTATTATAGGTCTTAAATTGTCTTGGAATTTTATGAATGAGAAAAAAAAAGCAAACAGATAAATTTATCAGATATTTGTTTCTGCTATCTATATTTGAAATAATGATAGCTACATGTACATTTCTTTTAAGCCGGCTTTCTGTTACAGAGGTAGCGAGTCTTTCTCGTGTTCTGGGAGTCCAGGGTTCGAGTCCCGGTTCGGGCATGGTCGTTCTTCTGTGTGCTATCTGTGAGATATGTGACTGTAACCCTTATGTAAAAAGGTGCTGAGCAAGCAAATGTGGTGAGTGTGTAGCTGAGGCGTACTGTTGACGCTACTTCAAAAACAGGAGACGCTGATTTCGATTTAAAACTGCTGTTGTATCAGCGGGGGGCTTTCCCATGGCAAATGCTACAAGTAACAACGACAACATTTCTTTTAAACGTATTTGCGTAAAATATCTATATTTTTTCGATCAAAGATTTTCGATTTTATGTTAAAATTTTACATAAATCGAAGAGAAAATACCTTCTACGTTGATTTATTATATGAACTGATATATACAGAATAGACATAAATTATTTTAAAAACTTATACTTTAACTTGAGGTATATATGAAATAACAACAAATACAGCATGTAACAAGATTACTCATAACGTTTATTTTGGTGGCTTCAGATAATTGTGTGACGCATAAAAGATATCGTTATGTTGCTAAAAAAAGAATGGTTAATTACTAAAACCATTTAAATGTCGGATAAAATAAGGAAGGAAGCTAACAACCTAATCAACTTCTCAGGTAGACAAAATTAAGAGGTAGAAGGTATTTCCCAAATATCTCGAGAAATACTGGATAAAAATAAATGAACTTTGGTATGGATATAGCTTATAGTATGTCAATGATGTGTGAAAAGCAAAAATTAATCTGCCATTCATTGGTAAGAGTTCATTGCCAACAGTCCAATGTGGACTTCGTTTCATGATGAAAGATGGTATGGTATGTGGTCGCCTCTCACAGATAAGCAGCATGCACAACGAGTATGCAGGCTGTTAATAAGAGAGTTAAAGAGTGCTTGTGGAAAACCCTTCTACTCAATGTAGACGTCTTCTAGTAGACGTCTTCTAGACGTCTAGGCTATAAATAGCAAATACTGGTCCTCACTGGCCATTGTTGCTCTCGCACAACCTTGTCCTGGTCTTCAGGACACTGTCCTACTGTTTTTAAACTTGACTCTACAAATTCGAAACCACGCTTGGACTTACATTTGGTACCCTAGCAATTTGACCCTGGGACTGCCCTGCCTCAAGTCTACCCACAGTTCTCCACCTCATACCTTCGTTTAAACGATGATGTTCACTCATTTCACCGAAAAAACAACAACAAAAAAAGCCAACATGATTATTCAAGAAACACAATACAAATAGTTACTGTGGTGTAGAGTGGATTGAGTTGAGCAGCTGGCTTTTATACCTCCTGCTGGCCTATCAAAGCCAAAAAATACACGTAAACTCATCTCAGCGACGTCAGCGCCATAGTGCCATTATATGGCAACCAACTGTCCAAGTTTTATGTGATATTTTTAGAGAAATATAAAGAAATGCCTCCCATCTCTTAACTTTGTCTAGCAGTGTATATGACCGATACATCATTGTGCATACGGATATTTTACCATAACGATGGGAGGAGTAACATTTCTGTTCTAGATATCTCCATAGACAAATGCTTTTGAAAATTTGCAAGAAATCCGACAAAATCGGTTAATGCAATGTTTAGACAATTGAAAATACTCTGATACATAAATTGTTGTATTACAGGTTATGTCTTTATGACAACTCGATTCAGCTGTTTCTGGGACAAAAAAATCAGTGCAAAAAGCCTACACACACGAGTAACATTATTATTAGTAGAAACAAGAATTTCTTTTGCAACATAAAATAATAATTTCTTTAAAAAAAGTGTAGATAAATAGTAAATAATTTTTAAGCAACATAAACAGATTTTATAATTTAGTGGGTTTTTTTCCCAACAATACTAATGTATATATTTTTTTTAAAAAAAAAGTTAAATGTAATAAGTGGTAGCTTATAACTTTGGTAAAATAAATTTTTAGTAAGATATCTTCCATTATAAAATTTCAATATTTAATGGATATTCACAAGTAAATTTTCAAATCTGATTTAATTTTCAATTAAAAACAACTTTGACTAAATCTTTAAATTAAGAAAGTAATTTTTAAAGCTATCAAGTTGTAATATATGTTAGTTAAATATCTAACTACTTTTCTCATTTATGTTCTTTTAAATTCAGTTTAATAGAGAATTATCAGTCTTAATTATTTGTCTGTATAGTATGCTGAAATGAAAATAAAATTGACATAATAAAAGTTTTAAAATAATATGGTTCGTCTAAAAACTTACCTAAAAATTATTTTTTTAAGGTATATGTAAATAAAACGAATATAAATATATTTTTATTTGAATTTATTTTCCGAACAAATATTGACTTATAAATTATATCATATATATAATTCATCATTTTAAAATATGTGACACATTAAAAAGTAAAATTTATTTCCAACTTATATTTTATCACTAAGAAAGGAAGACACAGATGCATTTCGAATTAACATAAATATATTTTCGTTCAAATTGTTACCATATTTTACAGCATGACTTCATATTTAATAAGAAATATATATTAAAAAATAAAGTCAATTCCTACTTATGTCATTAAATAAAATTTTTATTTTAGTTTTTTATTAAATAATTACTATTAGTTTTAATAATTTATTTTAAAAAATATTGATTTTCACAAGAGTTGATCAATTAGTTTTAAGTCTTATAACTAGTAATTGATTGATACCTATTTTTTTATTCAATTGCGTAAAAAGATTTCTCTGATTGAGTTATTCCTCAAAAAAATATTATTATATTTAAAAAATATATTAAAAAGAATATATCAAGAAAAGAAAATTTGCATTTAATTCACAGTTTTGAGAAAATTTTAAACCCACTTTATTAAAGATTAAATGCGTTGAAATTTTTAACATATTTCTCTTAAAGAAAGTAATTGTCTTCTTTTAAAAGTGATCAATATGCTTTAAGTCATTTAGTTAGAAAAGGATTGATACCTCTTATTTTATTCATTTGAGTAAAATGATCGTTCTAATTGAGTTATTCCTCAAAGAAAATAATAAAAAAAATGCATATCGATTATTAATTAATTAACTCAAATGCTAGAAAAATGAATAAAATACAAATAGAAAACAATCTTATTCAATTTCTATTCATTGCATTTCACTTTTCTCATCAGATTGATATATTAATTAAAAAATTATTATTGAAGTAATTAATTTCACTTTTTTCATACGAGATTAGTGAAAATAATTACTAGGATAAAAAAACCATCACTTTTGACGGAATAAAATTGGCCTTCTTTGAAACAAAATATCAACTAGCAGAATCAGAAATAGCAATAAATATGAACTTTAGAAGTCATTTTAATAATACTGTAGAAAAAGCATTAATGCTTTGAAGAATAAAAAATACATTTGTGGCTTCCAGTTTTAATTAAACATTTAATTATGACAAAAATGTCAGGAATTCTTATTCAATGTATCTTATCTTAAAAAGAAAATAATTCTGAGTATTTTGAGTTACGTAATAAGGTGGATTAGAATAAGAAAGTAGTGTCTTAATCATCGTAAAAGAAACACATAAATCCATTAAATTCCCTGCGCAGTATGAGCGTATTAAAAGTTTTTTTTTTCTCTAATTTAAAGATACAAAAAATAAGTTCATATGTTTTAATTAAATTACATTAAATTAAATACAATTTTTTCAGGAAATATTTAAGGAATCATCGTTCATTTGTCTAATAAAAAGAGTTTTTTTTCTGTTTCTAGCATTAATCCTTGGAGACAACGATTTTATGCATATATAGTGTAATAAGAGCATTCTATTTTTTCTTGTTATAAGAAAAACTAAAGAAATGTGAAACATTTTATTAGATTGTTAGATATTTATGATAAGTTAGTTTCAAAGCA
Organism: Argiope argentata; assembly: GCA_026289955.1. Taxonomy (NCBI): domain Eukaryota; kingdom Metazoa; phylum Arthropoda; class Arachnida; order Araneae; family Araneidae; genus Argiope; species Argiope argentata. The sequence continues at coordinate 14,238 of JAOUZG010025013.1, read as the reverse complement.
GAAATCCATAATTTCACTGTGGAAATCCTATTTAATTTATCAACAATGATGCGAAATTAAAGCAAAATTTGCTATTTTTTATTAAAATAACAAATTTCGTTTTATCATCATAAATTACAATGATTCAATATTTAAGAAGCAAAAAAAAAGTGCAGATTTATTTTTCTGAGTAAAATAAAAGGAACACTAAACAAATAATAATAATAATAATAATAATAATAATATACTTAGTTTACAGAAGATAAATTAAATTGTCAGGAGAAATGAAGATAATTTAGAAATTAATAAATTTAAATCTGATATTTCAAATTTAATGTTATCATTGTGATAACATTATTATTTTTCAGGGATTGTTTGACTTAGATTAAGTCATTCATCAATTTAAAAAGGTTTGAAATAATCATCTGACTACCTGATTACACACGCGTCGATATATCGAGAATCAGGTTCATAGAGGACATGTGGGCCCTGATGTAACATTTTTTTGGTGTTCAAATGTTGCTATAATCCTTAATGTTTTCTAATAATCTTTAAAATGGAAAAAACTGATGCTCCAAAACTGATAAATAGCCAATTTTCTGCAAGATTGTTTCATGGCTTTAAAAAACAGAACCTAATACAATATCATATTCTCACTTGATAAAAAAGTTTTTCCCAACAACAAAAAACATTACAATATTGCAATAGGCGTAAACTTTTGAATTACAATTTAAATTTACATTTGTGAATAATTTTTAGCGATATTTTGCCAAATGTGGCATCTTCTTAATTATTTTCTAATGTCCCTAAAGCCGAAAAATTGATGCCTCAAAAGATATAAGTTGCCAATTAGTTGATTAAGCATATTGAGGCTTCAGAAACTTCAAACCCAAACAACATCATGTTCTCAGATGATAAAAAATTATTTTCAAAATGAAATTGCGTATTATTTTCAGCTTAAATTTTTAATATTTTTATTTTTTACCTTTACATGTTTACACATTATATATTTATAAAATATTTAAAAAATCAATAATTTTTCAACATGAAACAATTTTGAAAATGATTTTAAAATTGAGAAATATTAGCAAAAGAGCATGTGATGTTATAAATTCATTATAATGTTTCAAAAGCCTGATTTTCATAAGAAATTAAATAATTTAAAAGTAAAATATACATATTTTTTAAATAAATTAAATTTAAAAATATCACTAAAGTGATTGATTTGTTAGTTTTTTTGTTTAATAATTAATTAAATTAATTAAATTTTTCTTTATATTTTCGAAAATAATTGCTTTTAATATTTTTTTCTAAAAAGGAAGAATAATAGTAAATAATAAGCACGAATAAATGAATTAACAAGAAGAAATATAATGCATTTTTGGAGAGGTTATAGCATTAATGGACAATAATTGTTTTTTTCTTTTAACCTAGGATTTTTTAATGTTCCGCTTAAAAGTCATTACAAATATTGAAAATATTTATTAATAGAATATACTAATCCAGTAGTAAAAGAAATAATAACGATAAAACTACATCTTTATTCTATGAACTATTTATATGCAAAGTAGTATATTTCCTTCCAGTAAAAATAGTAACGATTAATTTTCATTTATTCTAAGAATTATTTAAATGAAAAGTAATATATCTCATTCCAGTAGTAAAAAAAATAGTAACGATAAATCTGCATATTTATTCTATGAACTATTAATATGCAAAGTAATATATATCATTCCAGTAGGTGAAACATGTTTAGTTTTAATATTTTATTTTTGTCCATTTCCTTTCCAGATCAAAAAACCCTCGTTTTCGAATATAAAGTCCATGAAAATAGCCCAATTTCGTTCCGCCAATATATACTTTTTTCTTTTAATTGAAGAAATGAAATGAACAGTCATATATTGATGGAAGAAAGTAAGATGAGAAGATAGTCTTCTCGAATTTTATCCAAAAATGGCAAAAAAGAGAATTGCCAGCTCATTAGGACGTAGGGAAATAGAACAAAGAAGAAGGCAATTATATGCACAACTTTCATATTCAAGCTTTTATATAAAAGCGCGTGTTAAATACAGATTAAAGCTGTGATTTTCAGTTGTAGGAGTACCCGCTTCCTAAGAAGCTAACTCCTGTCGTGGTGTGGCTGAAGATGTTAACATGGCTTTTAGTGAATAACATGGGCTGTAGAGTCTCTTGGCTGGCCTGGTGCTGAATGATCATAAACAAATACAGATCCATATGAATTAATTTTTTATATTAGTCAACATTATAAAAAAAGTGTAATACTGAATTAAAATATGTGAAACACTTTTATTATTAAAATTCTACATAGCAATTGAATTGTTGAAATTATATAATATTAGTTATATCTTAAGACAGTTTTTTAACTCTAAACTGCTAAATATTTGTTTACATGCGTTTATCTGTTGTTGTTGTTTCTTCTGGCTCTTGCGATGGACAAGCTCGCTAAGATAGTCAGCGATTTAAGCCTAATCAGAGTTTTTTTGTTTGTAGTAGCACCAACTTGGGCCAAGAGTTCGACTTTTACTACTCACTCATCACATTCACTTGCACAGCCCTTTCTTACAGGGAAAAACATTCAAACACCTTACAGTTAAAACACAAAAGAACAACTATGTCCTAATCGAGACTCGAACCTTGGAGACCCAGTTATAGGGGAAGGTGCGATACCCTTACGCCAGGAAGCCTATTTTGTGATTAACTGCCTTAACAAATATTAGATTTTTTAAAATCTAATGTTGGTCTTGTATATATTTTTCAATTTACGAATAGGCACATTGTATTCATTTTCTTGATTTATGTTTTATTTAGAGAGTAATAACCTTTTGCACTCCGAAAAATAAATAGATGCAAAATTATTCACCTAATACAGAGATTTGTTTATTGCTAGGAAAAATAAATATACATAATTATTTCAAGTCGGATTTCTTTGAAAAATTAATCTACATCTCTCAACCATTATGTAGGCATTTTTAACAATTAAATTTGATAAATGAATAAATAAAACGTCAAAATGATGCACAGTCTTGAATGTTGATTACGAGGCACCATCGGAATGCAAAGGGTTAACTAATATATGCAGATATTGTGATTGCACTTCCAAATCAAGTTATGGCAAAAAAAAAAAAAAAAAAAAAAAAAAAACTGCGCTAAGTTTGAATCAAATCATGTATTGGCAGATTCTAAAGGTTGTAAATTATAAATTCCTTCAATTTACAAGAATTTAGGATTTAAATAGTATTAAATTATGTTTCAGAATCTAATTTTATTTTCATTAATATGAATTTAAATTGAAAATTATAGTAAAATTATTTAAAAACTGTTGAAACTATTAGAAATTTTATATAGTGTTTATTAATTAAAGAGCAAATTTTAATTTCTAAAATTTGTGACGTTATTTCACTTTTCTTAACGTAATCATAGAAAAAAAAGACAAAATTATTTTTCTTTTCAATATAAAAATTATTAATTGTGTTGTGAATTTGTAGAATTATTTGTACTACGGATTTATAATGTATTTTAAGGTTTCAATGAAAAATTGTTGATATCAAATTGCCTTGTTCTGTATATTAGTGAAATTACCATATTTATTATTTGAATTAAATATTTATATTTAAAACTATGTTTAAAAGTACCACCAGTTCTATAAATGCTGAAATAATATTCTCATTATTTAAAAATTACATAAAATCGATTGAAAATATTGAATGCATTAATTTATTTGTAACTAGCCGCCTTTGGCGACCAGTCGGTTCGCCAGTATTAATGCCGACTAAAGGGTTAAATCAATTCTTTTAATCTAACTTGGTCTCATAATAAGTTTTTCAGAAAAATATTTTTAAGCTTCAAATTTCTATAGTCATGTACTTCACTTATACTATTATGTAGGTCTTAAGCATTCCTATCTTTGAACTCCACATATCTCTCTGTTTTTCTATCAGTGCACGTAAAATTCAGTTTTAAATTAAAGTAGAAATGATGGAAGTGCACTTAATATGAAGAAATTTTTGCTCAATCCAAGCATGCCTTTAATAAAACTAAGAACTGAAAGCAGAATAGTCCAGCATTGAAGTTTTATGTTCAATACAGAAATTGAAACATTATAATTTTTTTTTATAATTGATAAGATCTCAAGGAAGAATTTAGCAAAAATCTCAAAGGTTAATTGAAACCTTCAGTTTTAAATTTTATTTTTAGATGTATATAAATACTCTGGATAATAACATATTTTAGGTTAATAAACATATATAAAAATTGTGGTTTAAATTCCTTTGATCTTATAGATTCATATTTGTAAAATATTCTTAATATTTCAACTCCTAAATAAATAAATAAACATTTCTATCTTCTTCGAATCTGGCTGATTTATTCAGTACTGATCTTCTTTATCAATACTTGCAACTTTAGAACAATCATCATTTTTATAATCTAGACCAATTATTCTAGAGTAACTGATTGGCTTCTTTGATATCTTGATAAAGTGATCTAAAATCGCCAGTTTTTATCGAATAGTTATATTGAAACTTTCATAGATTGGTCAGGTTTGATGATTGATTTAGTTCATTGGAGTACCACTTTTTTATTTTAAGGACTTACTGTGTCAAGAATATTTTGTTAAATATGATTCACAGATCAGATGATATATAAAAAAATTTAATTCATCAGCATTTTTTCCCTCAATCTACTAATTATATATTTCACTTAGACCAATTGTTAAGAGATTTATATTTAGATTATCTCTCCCAAAAATTAAGAAATTAGATTTTGGGCTCCGATTACAGAAGATGCCTTGTAGATGTTAAGTCATATTTGCCTTAAATAAAACTGTTTAATTGAATTAGTAAAATATGTACAGTGAAATATCATAGAAAACGTTTCCATTCATTTATTTTCCAAAAATGTCATGTTTCATATTTGTTCCATTTTTTGCAGACACGTACCGGAAATTTGTATGTTTAATTTGGAATGATAGTTGATTTATTTTTTCTCATGTGAGAACATGATATTGTCTTGGTTAGAAAGTTTTGATGTCTCCGAAATAAGCGGGTAAAAAATAGTTTTATATGCTTTTACAAATTTTGCATTGTTAATTATTACGTTTGAAAGAAGTCGTTGTTTGTTTGAAGAAGTTTGAAAGAAGATGCGTTTTCTAATAGCTTACCTACTTTTATCAGTATAGATTTAATATTACGTATGATTCGTTGAAAGCAGATGCGTTTTTATATCGCATGATTCATTAAAATGCGGAGATAAATAGCAATCATAAAGGCGAATTCTTTGATTTGCAAAAAATATCTTCTTCACATAAGTAAAAGTAACAATTAAAAACATGTCTTATTGCTTTAAAAATTAAAAAAAAATCACGAATTCAAAAATATGTTACTACTACTGATTATCAATTGAATTTTGTTCGCCGTTTCTTTGAAATGACGTCATTTTCAAAGTTCGTTTAAGATTTCTTGCTTTTAAATAATTAATTTCGCTCTCAGAAGATTATCGTTTGGTGTTTTTCTAAAAATTCTTTTTTAGTTTTAACTGTCGCACTTTTGCAATATATTTTTATTTTTTATTTTTATTTAATTTAATTCTTTAATTGAATTAAAATTTTTATTATTGCAAACGATCAATAAAAAGTTTCTCTTGCATTTATTGTTTAAAAAATATCACATTTCCCATTTATTTCATTTCATATAATCACTTGACGAAAATTTAATTTTTCTGCTTTATTTTTGGTAGTAATTAACTTTTTTTAATCAGAACTTCTGAAAATGTAATGGCAACATTTATTAAAAGCTGCTTTTTTTTAGATCCTCGAGAAGATAACATTTTTTTTATTTTATGCGAAATGAATTGTTGAAAAAAAACGATTAAATTAAATGTTTAAAAATTCATTAAAAATAGAGTTTTCATTCGTAGGTCAAAACATTAGTATCATTGAAAAGCTAATTTTTTGAGCTTTGACTTGATGCAAAAATCAATTTTGTGCTCTAATATTTTCGGAAGTTATAGCGAAAAAACGTCAAAATTTGGCGTATTTTTTAATTAATTAAAATTTTAATTAAAAATTCAAAAAAAGGGCTCCGAGGTGCACATTCCCGGCACCCAAGGTATACATATACCATATTTGGTAGCTGTAGGTCGAACAGTCTGGCCTGTACATCGCCAACACACACACACACACACACACATTGTGCTTTATTATAAGTAAAGATAAAGATAAAGATAAAGATAAAGATAAAGATTATCATTATCCATATTATCTATCAAAATGCCACCTTGTTTTCATTTATATTAAAACAGATTTGTTTTAGATAAAGTATTTGAAGTATCATTTTTTTATCATATGAGAATATGATGTTATTTTGAGATTGATGTAGACAAAAGTCCGCAGGCGAAAAAATGAAATTTTATTATCTGCACGAGCATCTCAAAAAAATCAGCTTTTAATAAAGCGTTACCATCGCATTTATAAAACCTCTGATTATCTAGAAAAATGTGATTTTGAGCATGTGATTATATAAAAGGGAATAAATAGGATATGCGATTTTTTTTAACAATCAATGCGAGACAACGTTTTTTTTTTTTAATCATTTGCAAAACAATTGAAATGAATAAAAATATGATTTAACTCACACGAGCACGTGGTGCTTGGCCGTTCAAGAAATTATCTTCTGATATGATACATTGAAATAGGAATAGCAGATTTTATTTGAATCTTTTCTCTAGTGTCATCAGTTCCAAACCCTGAATAGTTAATCAAATTTACTAAATAAAATAATATTAAGCTATTAATTAGAATACATGCCATTTCCTTAACTGATTGGATATTTCTTATGCTACAGATTGATATTCATCAAAGAAGATAAAGTATCGGCTTTTTTAAAGATATTATCGTTTGCACGCTTCCTATGTTTAAATAATGACGAATTATATTTTATAAGAAACCATTGGTTGATGCTGCAAGCAAATATCTTTATTTGACATTGGATGCGTAAAAAGCATTTGAAAAGGATGTGACTTTTTTTTCATGATTTTTAACTCTTTGTTCATCGAGCCATTAATGGATTTGGAGTAGAAATTAAAAGGATTGTCTTTGTTTTCTTTGATATAAAGAAACTCAATAAAACTATTCCCAATGATTTTATGGAACTTTTCGCTATCTTTGCGAATGAAAAGCAAATCAAAACTTCTTAAAATAAAACAGATACTGATAGTCAGAATGGTTATGTAAAAATACAGGGTGATAATTATTTATTATTGGGGCTTCCGTGCCTCATAACTTTCGAATAAAAAATATTACGCAAAAACTCGATTACGTATTCGAAAATTACAACTCAAAGAATTTCACGCGGCAACCATGCGATCTTAGCACCTTTGCATTCTGGGTAATCATGACGTCATAAATAAAAATGGAGAAAGCGCAAGAAAAAGCAGCCATAACTCCTCAACGTCACCAGGTATAACACCGTTTGACATTTTTCTAGAGGGGGGGGG
>JAOUZG010025004.1:130049-148259 GCA_026289955.1 Argiope argentata | reverse complement strand
CATGGTGGACAGGACGACTGGCTGAATTGTAGTTTTTTAATGGTCTTAAGTTCGTGTCTCAAAATATTTAAATATTCTTTATATATTCTTTTTTTGTCATTATTTACAAATTCTCTCTTTAATGTGAAATACCCCACAAAGATGTATTCAAAATATTAAAAAATCTCTTTCAAGTATTAATATATTTATTTGCAAATTTTAGTGTCAAGTTCACGCACATTTGCAGAAATCCTATTTTTTCAAAGCATTGTGGTTTTAGACCAAGATTTCATTACACTAAAAACTTAAATTTTATGGCATTGTTAAGAATCAAAGATTCCTCAGCTCTTCGGATGCTAGCTGGCCTGGTGGACAGGACGATTGGCTGAATTGTAGTTTTTTGATGGTCTTTAGTTCGAGTCTCAAAATATTTAAATATTCTTTATATTCTTTTTTGTCTTTATTTCCAATACAAATACTCTCTTTAATGTGAAATTCCCCACAAAATTGTATTCAAAATATAAAAAAATCTCTTTCAAGTATTAATATATTTATTTGCAAATTTTAGTGTCGAGTTCATGCACATGCGCAGAAATCCTATTTTTTCATAGCATTGTGCTCTTAGACGAAGATTTCATTACACTAAAAACTTAAATTTTATGGCATTGTTACGAATCAAAGATTCCTCAGCTCTTCGGATGCTGGCTGGCCTGGTGGACAGGACGACTGGCTGAATTGTAGTTTTTTGATGGTCTTGAGTTCGAGTCTCAAAATATTTAAATAATCTTTATATATTCTTTTTTTGTCATTATTTCCAATACAAATTCTCTCCTTAATGTGAAATACTCTACAAAAATGTATTCAAAATATAAAAAATCTCTTTCATGTATTAATATATTTGATTGCACTTTTTAGTGTCAAGTTCATGCACATGCGCAGAAATCCTATTTTTTCATAGCATTGTGCTTTTGGACAAAGATTTCATTACACTATAAACTTAAATTTTATGGCCTTGTTAAGAATCAAAGATTCATCAGCTCTTCGGATGCTAGCTGGCCTGGTGGACAGGACGACTGGCTGAATTGTAGTTTTTTAATTGTCATGAGTTCGATTCTCAAAATATTTAAATATTCTTTATATTTTCTTTTTTTGTCATTATTTCCAAATAAAAATTCTATCTTTAAAGTGAAATAACCTACAAAAATGTATTCAAAATACAAAACATATCTTTCAAAAAAAGAATATATAAAGATTATTTAAATATTTTGAGACTCGAATTTACGACCATCAAAAAACTACAATTCAACCAGTCGTCCTGTCCACCAGGCCAGCTAGCATCCGAAGAGCTGAGGAATCTTTGATTCTTAACAATGCCATAAAATTTAAGTTTTTAGTGTAATGAAATCTTGGTCTAAAAGCACAATGCTATGAAAAAATAGGATTTCTGCACATGTGCATGAAGTCGGCACTAAAAATTGCAAATAAATATATTAGTACTTGAAAGAGATTTTTTATATTTTGAATACATCTTTGTGGGGTATTTCACATTAAAGAGATAATTTGTATTTGGAAATAATGACAAAAAAGAAAAAATAAAGAATATTTATATATTTTAAGAATCGAACTCAAGACCATTAAAAAACTACAATTCAGCCATTCACCCTGTTCAACAAGCCAGCTAGCATCCGAAGAGCTAAGGAATCGTTGATTCTTAAAAATGCCATAAAATTTAAGTTTTTAGTGTAATGAAATCTTGGTCTAAAAGCACAATGCTAAGAAAAAATAGGATAGCTGCGCATGTGCATGAACTTGACACTAAAAATTGCAAATAAATATATTAATACTTGAAAGAGATTTTTTATATTTTGAACACATTTTGGTGGGGTATTTCACATTACAGAGAGAATTTGTATTGGAAATAAAGATAAAAAAGAAAATATGAAGTATATTTAAATATTTTGAGAATCGAACTCAAGACCATCAAAAAAATACAATTCAGCCAGTCGCCCTATCCACCAGGCCAGCTGGCATCCGAAGAGCTGAGGAATCTTTTATTCTTAACAATGACATAAAATTTAAGTTTTTAGTGTAATGAAATCTTGGTCTAAAAGCACAATGCTATGAAAAAATAGGATAGCTGCGCATGTGCATGAACTTGACACTAAAAATTGCAACAAATGTATTAATTTTTGAAAGATATTTTTTGTATTTTGAATACATTTTTGTAGGGTATTTCACATTAAAGATAGAATTTTTATTTGGAAATAATGACAAAAAAAGAAAATATAAAGAATATTTAAATATTTTGAGAATCGAACTCATGACAATTAAAAAACTACAATTCAGCCAGTCGCCCTGTCCACCAGGCCAGCCAGCATCCGAAGAGAAAAGGATTCTTTCATTCTTAACAATGCTATAAAATTTAAGTTTTTAGTGTAATGAAATCTTAGTCTAAAAGCACAATGCTATGAAAAAATAGGATAGCTACGCATGTCCATGAACTTGACACTAAAAATTGCAAATAAATATATTAATACTTGAAAGAGATTTTTTATATTTTGAATACATTTTTGTGGGGTATTTCACATTAAAGAGAGAATTTCTATTGGAAATAAAGATAAAAAAAAATAAAATATGAAGAATGTTTAAATATTTTGAGACTCGAAATCAAGACCATTAAAAAACTACAATTCAGCCAGTCGTCCTGTCCACCAGGCCAGCTAGCATCCGCACAGCTGAGGAATCTTTGATTCTTAACAATGCCTTAAAATTTAAATTTTTAGTGTAATGAAATCTTGGTCTAAAAGCAAAATGCTATGAAAAAATAAAATTTTCTGCGCATGTGCATAAACTTGACACTAAAAATAGCAAATAAATATATTAATACTTGAAAGAGATTTTTTGTATTTTGAATACATCTTTGTGGGGTATTTCACATTAAAGAGGGTTTTGTATTTAGAAATATACGACAAAAAGAGAAAATATAAAGAATATTTAAAAATTTTGAAACTCGAACTCAAGACCATTAAAAAACTACAATTCAGCCAGTCGTACTGTCCACCAGGCCAGCTAGCCGCCGAAGAGCTGACGAATCTTTGATTCTTAACAATGACATAAAATTTAAGTTTTTAGTGTAATGAAATCTTGGTCTAAAAGCACAATGCTATGAAAAAATAGGATAGCTGCTCATGTGCATGAACTTGACACTAAAAATTGCAACAAATGTATTAATTTTTGAAAGATATGTTTTGTATTTTGAATACATTTTTGTGGGGTATTTCACATTAAAGATAGAATTTTTATTTGGAAATAATGTCAAAAAAAGAAAATATAAAGAATATTTAAATATTTTGAGACTCGAACTCAAGACCATTAAAAAACTATAATTCAGCCAGTCGTCCTGTCCACCAGGCCAGCTAGCATCCGAAGAGCTGAGGAATCTTTGATTCTTAACAATGCCATAAAATTTAAGTTTTTAGTGTAATGAAATCTTTGTTTAAAAGCACAATGCTATGAAAAAATAGGATTTCTGCGCATGTCCATTTACTTGACACTAAAAATTGCAACTAATATATTAATTTTTGAAAGATATGTTTTGAATTTTGAATACATCTTTGTGGGGTATTTTACATAAAAGAGAGAACTTTTCTTGAAAATAATGACAAAAAATGAAAATATAAAGAATATTTAAATTTTTTTAGACTCGAACTCAAGACCATGAAAAAACTACAATTCAGCCAGTCGTCCTGTCCACCAGGCCAGCTAGCATCTGTAGAGCTGAGGAATCTTTGATTCTTAACAATGCCATAAAATTTAAGTTTTTAGTGTAATGAAATCGTGGTCTAAAAGCACAAAGCTATGAAAAAATAGGATTTCTGCGCATGTGAATGAACTCGGCACTAAAAATTGCAAATAAATATATTAAGAATCAAAGTTTCCTCAGCTATTCGGATGCTAGCTGGCCTGGTGGACAGGACGACTGGCTGAATATTTATTTTATAATGGTCTTGAGTTCGAGTCGGAAAATATTTAAATATCCGTTATATTTTCTTTTTTTTTTGTTATTATTTCCAAAAAAAATTCTCTTTTTAATGTGAAATACCCCTCAAAGATGTATTCAAAATATAAAAAATCTCTTTTAAGTATTAATATATTAATTTGCAATTTTTAGTGTCAATTTCCATCACATGCGCAGAAATCCTATTTTTTCATAGCATTTTTCTTTTAGACCAAGATTTCATTACACTAAAAACTTAAATTTTTTGGCATTGTTAAGAATCAAATTTTCCTCTGCTCTTCCGGTGCTGGGTGGCTTCGTGGATAGATCGAGTAGCAAAATTGTAGTTTTTTCATGGTCTTGAGTTCTAGTCTCAAATATTTAAATATTCTTTATATTTTCTTTTCTATCTGTATTTCCAAACACAAATTCTCTATCTAATCTTATATACTCCAAAAAATATATTTAAAAAATAAAATATTTCTATAAAAAATTAATTGATTTATTTCAATTTTTAGTTTCAAGTTCATTCAAATGTGCAGAAATACATTTATTTCATAGCATTGTGGTTTTAAACCAATATTTCATTACATTAAGAAACTTAAATTTGATGGCATTGTTAAGAATCAAAGTTTCCACAGCTCTTCGGATGCTAGCTTGCCTGGTGGATAGAACGACTGGCCGAATTTTAGTTTTTTGATGGTCTTGAGTTCGAGTCTCAAAATATTTAAATATTCTTTATATTTTCTTTTTTTTTCTTATTTCAAAAATACCAATTCTCTCCTTAATATGAAATATCTCACAAAAATGTATTCAAAATATAAAACATTTCTTTCAAAAATTAATATTATTTTGCGATTTTTAGTGTCAAGCTCATGCACATGCTCAGAAATCCTATTTTTTCATAGCATTTTTGTTTTAGACCCTTATTTCATTACACTTAAAACTTAAATTTTATTGCAGTGTTACAAAAATCAAACATTCCTCAGGTCTTGAGATGCTAGTTGGCCTGATGGACAGAACGACTGGCCGAATCTTAGTTTTTTGATGGTCTTAAATTTTGGGTGGGTTTTTATGATCTTAATTTTTCTTTTGATTGTGTACAGTTTGAGTCTCAAAATATTTTAATATTCTTTATATTTTCTTTTTTTTTTTTTTTTATCTTTATTTAGAATTAGAAATTCTCTATTTAATCTCAAATACTCCAAAAAATATATTTAAAAAAGTAAATATTTCTATAAAAACTTACCAGAGAGATTTATAATTTTGATTTTCAAGTTCATGCAGATGCACTGAAGACTTCTTAGTTCATAACATTATGGTTTTAGACAAGGTTTTGATTACATTAAAAAACTTAAATTCTATGGCAGTGCTAAGAAACAAAGATCCCTCTACTGCTCAGATGCTAGTTGGCATGGTGGACAGAACGACTGTTCGAATTGTAGTCATTTGATGGTCTTTAGTTCGTGTCTCAAAATATTTAAATATTCTGCTTATTTTCTTTTTTATTTTGAACTTTTTTTCCAAATACAAATTCTCTAATTAATCTGATGGGAGTGACCTGAGATTCTGAATATGTTTAATCTTTCTTCTTTTGAAAAGTAATGTTATTTTTGTTTTAAAATACAACGTTAGGTACGTTAAAAAATCTAATTTAGATAGTTTTTAAAAAATTTGAAGCTGATAATGTACGTATATATATTGATTTTAAATATTCTAGCCGTTTTTTTAAATCTGCAGAGTATCAATAATACAAAATTTTTAGGGGTCACAATATACTAGGACTAGAACATAGAAAATTTAACAAAAAATATTTTTTATGTTGGAAATAGGAGCAGTGATAACCTTTTTTGCATTCGCAATTCCTGAGTACTTTATTTATTTTCAATATTAAACTTCGTGCATATTTAAAAATTCCAATTAAGTACCATTATTGTTTCACAACTATGTCTACATTACAATAAAGAACTGAAAATGAGCATTGAGGTTTTAGATCATGTTTTCAATGCAGTAAAATATTAAATTTTAAAGTCTTATTAAGAATCCAAGTCCCTTCCACCTCTCATACGCTTTGTGTTGTGGTGGATAAAGGCACAGCCAACTATAGATTATTTTCTAGTCTCCAATTCCATTCCAAAGCCGCTTAATTGATCCATATATTTTTTCCATTTTTTTATTTTAAATATTATTATCAACACAAATTTTATATTTTCTCTTAAATATTAAAATTATATAATAGAAAATAGAAATTATTTCATTAAATAGAGATTTTTTTGAATTTAAGTGTCAAGTACAAGCATATGTGCTTAAGAATAACCGTGTTTTCAGACCAGGTTTTCATTACATTAAATACCAAAATTTTATATTCGGATTAAGAATCAAAGTCTTTTGTGTCGCTCCGGTGGTCTGTGGTATGGTTTGTAGCACCGATTGTAGATCTTTACTGGTCTTCAGTTCGAGTCTCAAAGCTGCTTAATTGTTCCATACATTTTTCTATTTTTTTATTTTAAATGTTATTCTAAATACCTATTCTATTTTTTACACTCCAAAATATATAAATCAAAAACTAAAATATTTCGTTAAATATATTTTATATTTCTTTGTAATTTTGTGTGTGAAGTACATGCACATCCGAAAACAGTGGAAATTTCTTAGCATTGTGGTTTTAAACCAGGTTTTCGTAATATTAAAAAAGTTTTAATTTTATGTTAGATTTAAGAATCAAAGACACCTGATCCACTGAGGTGATATGTGGCGTATTGAATAGAGCGGTTGTCCAAATTTTAGAATTTAGCTGGTGTTAATTTAGAGTCTCAAAGCCTCTTATTGGTTCTATATATTTTTTTCCATTTTTTAAAAAAATATATATTATTAAAAACCATTTCTATGGTTACTCGTAATTATTTCAAAAAGTATAAGTCTAAAACAAAAAAAAACTATTAAAACTTTTAAAAACTTAAATTTTATATTCTGATTAAGAATCAAAGGCACCTAATCCTATCTGGTGATATGTGGCGTGAAGCAACTGGGTGATTTATGGATTTTTGCTGGCCTTCAGTTCGAGTTTCAAAGCTATTTAACCGTTCTCTCTATTCTTCTATTTTCTATTTTAAGTCTTATTCTAAATACCTATTCTATGTTTTTATTATTCCCAAAAATATACTTTATAAAATAAAATATTTCGTCAAAATAATTATTGGTTTATTTGTAATTTTGAGTGTCAAGTTCATGCACATGCGCAGAATACCATCCTTTTCTTAGCATTGTGGTTTTAGACCAGGTTTTCAATATATTAAAAAGTTTAAATTTTATGATCGTCTACACTTAAGAATCAAATACACCTTATCGAATCAGGTGATATGTGGCGAGGTGGATAGAGGGTCTGGTGTGATAATATATTTTAACTTTCTTCGTTTCGAGTCTCAAACCGCATAATTGTGTGTTTTTCAGATTCTTCTATTAAAGGCTTTTAATAAATCATTAAATTTCTTCTTTACTTACAAGTGAGTATTACACAAACATTTAAAGGTTTGAGTGATTGCCGTAGTATTCAATAAAAATATTATGTAACCCTTTTTCGATTTCTACTATTAGTTCCCCATATATATATATATATATATATATATATATATATATATATATATATAATCAAACTTCGAATCGTAAATAAAATACTTTTTGTTCACCTACTGAAGTTCAAATACATTTTTTATAACTTGTATTGGATGGCACTGCATATTAATACTGTTATTTTCAAATATTTATTTATTTATTCAATTGAATTCATTTTTAATTCTTTAAATAGAAATTTTAGCAGTTTGTAATGAAAATGAAATCCATAGGCAGAAACTCAATAGGTAAAATTAAAAGATTTCGGCGCTTTTGATACGAAGGTGAAGAATATGAGCTCAACTCTTTCGAAAATAAAAAAAATGATACATTTATTTTAATTGCAATTATTTCATTAAAAGTAACTAAAACAAAGATTAAAATTAAATCTGCTGCACATTTTTCAATGTATCATGTCAGAAGATAATTTCTTGAACGGCCAAACACCACGCGCTGATGCAAGTTAAATTATATTTTTATTCATTTTAATTGTTTCATGAAATGAGTCACCTTAGTATTGCAAAGAAAAAAAAATCAAATCTGTTTTGCATTGATTATTAAAAAAAAATATCGCATTTCCTATTTATTTCATTTCATATAATCACCTGCTCAAAACTACATTGTTCAAGATTTTCTTGCTGCATTTATCATCTTGTTTTTTTAAATCAGAGATTTTGTAAATGCAATGGCAACGCACTACTAAAAACTGGTTTTTTGGGGGTGCTCGGCCGATAGTAAAATTCGCGATTTTTCGCGTACCGTTTATTTTTTAAATTTTATTTTATTTTTTGCCTAGGGATTTTTATTTACGGCACGAACCTCATTCCCAAAATAACATGTTCTTACATAATAAAATTTTACTTTGTTGGCCCAAGTAAGAATTGGTCAAACTAGAATTATAATAATTGGAATTTTTAAATATTATGAGTTCTCCCCACCAAAATAAATGCATCTTTCGAAATAGTTTAATTTGTTTAAATTCGTAATTATATCTGTTGTAAACTATTGATGTTTGCAACAGATTTGCTGCTATTACGCTCATTTAGCTGTTAAATGTTTAGGAAAATGAAAATTTTGATGTGAATAAAATATGAGGTTTTGCGAGCTTTAAGAGACCCATCATCTGATATTATGGGTAGTTTCCATAGTCGCAACGACCGTTTCATTTGAAATTCAACACGGAAGTCTGCAAGGTAAGGTTCTGACCTAAATACCGCCCTCGCTATTTGGCCACGGTTTAATATTCCGATATTTCCAACATTTTCCTTATAACCTGAAAACAAAATGATAGTCTGCATTCAGTTTGATTTTGTACTGTTGTTAATATCCCCCTATCAAGCAAAACGGCTGATTTCCCAAATTTACAAGCAATTATTATTGCATAATACGATTGTAATCCTTTTCAAAATATGGAGTCGTTAAGCATCTTTATTTTGTTTTTGAAACCAAGTACTACTTTAATCATTAATCAAAGTATTCACATTTTTACTATTTTATCTAATTTTTTTAAGAATAGATTTGAATTTATTAATAAACATGAAACAATGAAATGACGTAATTACTACGAAAATGAGTAACGTATTTATATTAATTTTATTAATAGCGCAAAGTAGTAATAAAATAGTTTAATTATTGTAATGAAATAGAATAATTAAAGAGCAAGATTAGCAAACAATTAATCCACATGTTCCAAATATTCTAGAATCGTTCAAAATAAGTGTCCGGACAGATTCCTGTCAAGATCATTTTAGACCATATGTAAGGTAAATACATTATATTGAGGTTGATACAAATTAAATCATTCAATTAAATTGTTTGTTCAAATGAAGATTCTTACAGCTTTAAAAAAAATACATTTAAAATGAGAAAAAAAGTATTTTATTTTCAACTCTGCGATACAAAAAAAATGATGCATTTCGAGAACTTTGCAATATTAAAAGTGAAAAAAAAAAGATGCATACATGTCAAAATATATTCATTAACAAAAGGTAAAATATAAACGGAAGCGGGTTTTGATATACCGCTTATTAATACATCCAGAAAAATATATTTGTGATCTAAAAATGTAGTTATTTTTAATTATTTACTTCTGCTTATTTTAATACATTATAATCATTTTCATTTTCACTTCTTTAATTTCCTAAATTTACCACCAGGTGGCGCCACCAATAACAAAAATAAAATTTAATTACAATGAATAAATAATTATATACTGAAAACATTGAAATAGTAGATAAATGAAAAACATTTCAATAAATATGTTACAATTCAGATCATACACAAAAGTCAAATTTTAATATTCAGGCATATCGGAAAATGAGTGAAAATTTTAATTACGAAAATAACTTAACAAGCAGCAAACCAAGTAGTTTCATTAGCTGTAACTAAGACAACCACTTCAAATATTGAAATAGTTTAAAAATCTATTATTCTGTAATCTTTTATTATAACTTTTGATTGGTTAATTGATTTTACAATTATAGGAAAATTGAGCAATTGAATAATGGTTTAAAAAATATCTAAATGATAACATTTTAATAATAATGAAAAGGAATTAAAAAAAATAGTCTTCATTTGCACTTTTACTATTAGTAGCATCCACGTGGCATTGTAGATAAATAAACGTATATCATTCTGGAAATTAAGTTTATATCAAATTTAATTTTTGCAAAAGTTAATTTTACAATGAAGTTATACTTGCTTCAAACAATTCAATCATCATGTTGATCAAGCATGATGATCAAATAATGTTTTTCAGCATTAAGAGAATTCCCAATTGGGTGGCCGGCCGAACCAATCAATCAGTCATCCTCAGCCGATAAAATGATTTAAAAGAAGAATTAAAATACAATATTATTTATTACACAAAGATTTTACTACAATATTTGAATAAAATTAGAAGCTTAAACGCTTTATATTCTTTTGATTAAGGAAGAAGCTTAGAACTTATAAGGGGCCATATTTGAATAAACTTTAGATGGATGCTACTAATGAATAATTTTTAGAGATAGAAAGCAAATTTTGGGGGAATTTAGGCAGGTTGATAGAAAAACGTCTGAAATTCAGATTTTAGGACTTAAAATCATAAACATTTATTAATAGTACACTTAAACTTTTAATCGAATACATTATAGACCATATAGGTAGAGAAAGTTCATTAAAAGTTAATCAGATTGCAATCATGAGTAAAATAATTAACACACAATGATTCGATTATCATTTATATAATATTCCGTTTTCGCGATATTCTTCTACGACATTAAAACATGTACATTAGTAGTTTAGAAGGATTTCGTGGCTTTAAGATTTCCAAATTGATTAAATACGTGTTATTTCAATTCTTTTCAGATAAAAAAAAATATTAAGTAGAGTAATTAGAACCGTGATGGAAACTAGTTAATTTAAACTATTCATAATATTAAGTACTCGAGCAATTTGAAACGTTTGAAATTTAATACTTTAAAAATAAAATTTGATAAATACTCGTCTTTCAGTTTAGATTCCTTCGAGACAGTTTCGAATTAATAATTTTATCAAATCTTGTTCTGAATAACTAATTAACACATACCATATATTTGTATTAAAATCCTAATTCGGTATGCTCGTGCTTATTATTTGATAACTCTAAACTACAAGAGAAGCATTAATTTTTACTCATGATAAAATATCGGTATTAAACTAAATCACCGCAGAATATTTCATTTCTATAAGTAGAATCAGCTTCAACTTTGATGTCTTTAAATTCAATACCACATATCTTTGCATTCATTTCTTTAGCATTGATATTATAGATGCACAAGAATCTAGTCACTTAATCCACAGCCACACAAAATTTTAATTCCTTTCCTACAGGTATACTCGATTTCACAAAATTACTCTATAAAAATTGACGAAATTATATACATTTAAAATTTTCATTTCCTTTCGAACAAAGGTTCGAAAGAACAATTATGTATTAAAATTATTAATAAATTTATCAATACACAAGAGAAATTTTGCACCAAGAATTTAGTTATATTACAAAACTCTAAAATCCTTAAAAATACACCATGGCATTCTTCGACTTAAAAAGATCTGAGAAAATTGCTATCAACAAATTGACATTCTCAAAATATTATTTAGGATTTTAAACTATTTTGCATCATTATAGTAATCAGACAATATATATAAAAAATATTATGGTAAAATATGAACAAAGATGCAATAAAAATAGATTTTTAAACCGAATTATATTGTAGTTATAAATTCAACTGCTGTTATTCTTACTTTATCTGTGAGAATTACGTGAAAAGGATAAGTCAAATCAACATCTATTTAATTCGTTATTTACAACAACTTAAAATATAACGTAAAGTTCAGAGGATATCACTTATTTTAATCATTAATGTTCCGAGATTACGGAAAAAGCTTAACTCTGCAGTATAGATCTGGTATTCGTTGAATTTTTATATGTGCAGCTAAAATTAATATTGCATTACATACTGCATTATCTTCCAAAAATAAGATTTCTTATGAAGCTCTATACATTGTCGTTTATTTCAATGAAATATTATTGCTATATTAGGAAAAAAATGGAAAAGAACTCGATGCAAAATATTAAATGAATGTCAAATGAAATTTTAGAAAATACAAATACTTATACTAATTAATGGAAAACAACTTTCAAATTTCGTTTGTCAACTTTTATCAAGGCCTTTCAAAATACTTTAGAAGTTGAAGATTCTTAAAGGAATTCTATAAAAATTTAATAATAAGTAATGAAGTTTCAATGGCCAGAGAGCCAAATATGGCCATGTTGTATCAAAAATTCAAGAAAACAATTCAAATATTACTGATTTCAAACTAAGGCAGCAAAAGTTTTAGTATTGTTTCTCTTCAAATTATTACTGGCCATACAAATAAATTTCATGAGTAGACGGACTAAGTTGTCAGAAACTGGAGACGCTGGATGTCCACTTGGAAGATTCTTATTTCTGATGACGGCACAAAAGAAATATCACTGAAATGTAAGAAGATCATCTTCCTTTTAGCTTTTCAATTCTCAAACAAATTGGTTTTCTGGCTCAGAGGTAGCTTGTCTTCCTCGTGTTCTGGGAGTCCCAGGTTCGAGTCCCGGTTAGGGCATGGTTGTTCTTCTGTGTGCCATCTGAGATGTGTGACTGTGCCATCCTGTAAAAAAGGGCTGTGCAAGCAAATGTGATGAGTGTGTAGCTAAGTCGTACTCTTGGCCCTTGTTGGCGATACTTGAAACAAGAGGCGCTCATTCTTCGGCTTAAAATCTTCTGGTGTATCAGCGGGGACTTGTCCACGGCAAGAGCCATAAGTAACAACGATTCTCAAACGAAATCTGCAAAAATAACTATATGAATACATTAATCATTGAAGCCAAAAACTTGATAATATTAATAAGATTACTGAGTTACCTTATATAACCGATTTATTTTAATTAGGTATCCCTTTGAATTCAAGCATCGAAGAAACAGAAATAAGAAACTGCCTTTCAGTAACGAAAATATCCTAATACATTAATTTTTGAAGCTGAATTTATTTTTAAATTATAGATATTTTTTTAAATTCAGTTTACTGTATCACAATCTCTATTCAAACGTTTTCATAATTTAGCGGAGACCACGAACATTTCCTGTCAAATTGCCCAATCTATGCATTGCTATATTATTAACCGCTTCTATTGAGGAATAGTTACGAAAGACTATATGCGTGCGATCTTTTGCAATTTCCTTCAATCAGGTAGTCAATCGCTACAACGCTGTTAAATGCAAAATTATTAAAAAAATACTAATTGAACCAAAATTTTAACCAGACATACGATTACTGGTAAATAAAAATCCTAATTTTTACTAATTATCACTGCGATTTTGAATAATGAATTTCTATTCTAGTGAAAATATACGTCTGTAGAATGTTAATCTTTTGAGGCAGACTGGGTCAGACAGACAAATGACGGCCTAAATATGATGAGCGTACTTTAGGTGCTATTTGTGTATTTTTATCTTCCTTTCGTTGTTTTAGTTGTTGTACTAAATTGTTTCGAATAGCCAAAGAAATATTTATAAATATAAAATATACGCAGATCTGTACAAAACAAATTTCATTAAGTACGCTTAAAACGTTTTTGAATTCTTATTTACAGTCAAGCATAGTTGCTGAATCCATCGTGTCATTTCGAGAATTATTAGGCAATTAATCTCCTACCTCCCTTAACAGCATCCAAAAATCGAATTTGTGTTTTAGATGTCCTTCTCAATTGATCAAAAAAATGGACACGAAACTGCACTTGCCGTTTAAAAGTCCTATGCCGATTTTAATTTATATAAGCTTTTGCGTTTGAGTTATCGCGTTTAAATTTTTTATGGAGGAATGGCGAGCTTTCAATTCCTTGTTGGATTTCTCACAAAATTTGACAGATTCGTACTTTTTGAATGTTTAATCTTTCTTAATTTTATCCATCTAGCTTTCTTCATTTTATAATTATCATGCTAAATTTATATTCGAACATCCGGAGTCATCTGAAGAAATTTCACTCAAAACTATATCAAATTTACAAATTTCCATCGAAAGACCTTATGCAAAATTTCACTGATTTAGCTTAAAGCGTTTGAGTTCATCAGACAGATGTTCGGATACTCTAAAAATTCGTTTCTAACGTTGATCGAAAAGCATGGGAATCCGTCAAAGTCTCCAGTTTGAATCCGTTAACCCTTTTTAAGGCTGTGGTAAATATCTTACCACCGTCTTAAAATACTTTTCAAATATTGTAGCTTCAAAACTAACCAGAAACGGACAAAAATGCCATATTCAATATGTAATGTTACTTTATGTCCATCTCCTTGTTATGTTGTTTACCCAGAATAGTTAAAAATAATACATTTGGTAATTTACATTACATTTGGATTTTCTACCACTTATTTCATGCGTAATTAATACATTTAAAATTTTGAAATAACTAATGATAAATAGTTTTACAAAAATCATATTTACTTGCGAAATTATTTATATTTCATATTTTTCCATTGAATAAGTCAGTAATATGTCATTGCTTGTTTTGGACAGTGGAAAATATGTGTTTCCACTCCTGTAACATACAGCCATAACAACAAAATTTTAACAAAAATACCTTTTTTGATCATAAATGAGCTTATTTTTTCCAAATATAACGTAAAATGAAAATTTTGAAAGAAAACAGCTTGTGCCCGTTAAAGGGTTAATTATAACTTTTATATACTACATATACGAAAACAAGTTCAGAATCATTTATGCATCCATTATCTAATTGGATAACTTAAAACTTCCAATTGGTTTCTGAACGGGGTTGATGCGCTGAAGATTAAAACAATGACGTATTATTTAAAAGTGAGTCTTCATTTTTCTACCATTGCTTTAAAAATGCAGTCACTTACCTGGTCTTCGAACATGTCAAGTTCCACGCCCACCAAGTAAACATTTCCTCTTTATCTTGGACCAATTGATACAGACAGAAAACAGGTCTGGAAAGTATTCATTCAATAGCAAATGAAGTCTTGTATATACAGAAAATATTCTAGACTTGAAATTTGGAAGTGGCGTCCAGGTTTGTGGCTAGAAAAAGATTCTGGAACTTCCGAAAATCGTATCCTTAAATTAAATGATCAATCAAATTTTAATAAAATCAGAATGAAAGTGAAAGGCCAAAAAATCTTATCGAAAGTTTTTTTTTTTTTTTGAAGTGCACATCGGTTAAATTTAACAGCTGCTAAGCTTTTTACAAGAATCAAATTTCTAATTACGAAAAAAAAATCTAAAATTTCAGAGCTTAATAATGTCCTACTTATTACGAGTTCAATTCTTTTAAAAATCATCGAGGATTCGAATTTCATGTCGATGCTTTCAAATTTATTTTTAATAGCCTTTTAGGCTCCCAAAGTCTATTATGCAGATTATGAATTGCTTGTTTATTACTTGTTATAGAACCGTTCCTCTTTTATTCTGTTCGCTGTTGCACGGTTAATTCATCAGATTTCATTTCAGGAATTTAAATTCAGAAAATGCGAGAACATGAAGAAA
This sequence comes from Argiope argentata, assembly GCA_026289955.1. Lineage (NCBI taxonomy): Eukaryota > Metazoa > Arthropoda > Arachnida > Araneae > Araneidae > Argiope > Argiope argentata. Next base: position 132,613 of record JAOUZG010025004.1, on the reverse strand, counting down.
TATTACAATTCTCTAAGAACCTAATTATTGCTATTTCCTATTCATTTATAAATTCTGAAGACATTTTCCTATTCAGCCATCAACTTGCGTCCTTTGGTAAGACTATTTTTCCAAGTTGAGAACGGACTGTGCTAGCGCCATTATTAGTGTACTATGAACATAGATAATCTTCTTTCGAGAGTTATATTCCGGTCACAGCTTCAGAAGTTCTGCTATCAATATTCAAGATTCAATTTTCCTTAAATTTATAAAACTGATGGCTCCAAACAGTAGTCGATATTTATCAAATAAATCAATCTTTGCTTCTTTATTTTTTTATCAGCAATAATCCAGAAGATATTTAATATAGCTTCATGCGCGTTGTAGTAAATACCACAAGATTTTGGAATCTATTTAGTTTTTACTTAAATTTGATAATGTGAAATATTCAATTCTATTATTTTAGCACACTATTTTAACTACTTTTTTAATGTATTAAATAATAAAGTAATTGATAACAAATCTCTAAATTATCAGATTTCAGAATGATTTTTATTAGAAATTCCTTTACAATGGAAAAGAAAATTCAGTATTTCCTATGGGACTATATTTGTTTATGATTTTTAAAAAATGATCAATTACATTTCATTAATTGCAAGATTTTACCAACTCTAATACTCAAATTTTTATTGACAAATTAATAGTTATTTTATTTGTCCAATAAATTTTACCTTTTTATTTCGAAAACTGTTTCAGTTAAAATCAAACGATTTTATTGAGAATATTTTGGAAGCTCCAATAAATAAGAATTTACAGGTAAACAAGTTTCATTCCAACTTCAATGGAATTCTAATTCGTTGGATAAATTGTAAATACTTCGAATCTTCCTTTTTCATTTCACCTGGCAAACAAGGATGTGTCCAACTCGCACATTCAATAATGGAATTTTTATGTTTAAACCTAATTGGTTTTAATTTACAAACCAAAAATTGCCAAGAAACGCTTCAATATTTAAAAAATTTTCTAATATTATTATAAGAATCAAAATAATAAACCTATGAACTATGTGCCATCAAATTAGAAAGTTAATCCTTTGATCTATGAATTTATTTTGACTGAAATACACAAAATCTATTCCTCTAAGGATATCTGAGGCGGTGTCAAACTAAAGTTTGTACAGTTATAAAAGTATATTGCACCTTAAATATGGACACCTAGAAGTAACTTTATAATGAGGGAAGTACAAATCGTATTGGATCCTTTTTCCCTTTTAATTTTTGAGTGCGGGGCTGAAGTTCAAATGAATTCGAAAAATTTACAGAAAGAAAAAATTTCTTGGAGTCATTTTAAAATTCAAAAATATCTCATGACCAAAAACATTAATAATTTTATAAATTCAGAAACCACGGTAAACTGTGGATCGTCATTCGAGTACGAGTGGTGAATTGAACAGAAGCAAGATTTATTCTAGGTAGAATACAGATTTTAGAATACCAGCCAAAATTACTCCACATAAATGCAATAACAGGAGAAATAACATAGGTTCTAAAAATTCTGCTAGACATTTCATGCGTCTTTAAATTTGGTTAAGCCAGTGATTTCGCAACGTAGTTTTTTGCAACCAATTTTGGAAAGTCAAAATATTTCGACAAGCAAATTAAATTATTCAGAAAATTTAATTTTGCATTTCATTCCAATTTCACGTCCTATTCTTTTCAAGAAAACTAACAGGTGACGAGTTATATATCAAAAACATCAAATGATTTACAATCATAATTATCAATCGATTATTATTAGAAATATTCTTTGAAAAGGAGATCTCAGGGGGTTCTCATTTGTTCCCCCTTGAACTGGATTTTCGTTTTAATGAAGTTAAGTGTTTTCTTTATTATGGAACTTCTAGTTTAAAAATCAATGCCACCGAATTTTATATTTAAATTTTGAAAAAAATCTACACATTTTATTTTGGTCTTGGATACAAGATTTATAAAATCCAAAATGGCTTTTTAAAAAATTAATATCAAAATAACTTCCATATTATCAAGAAATGTATAAAATTTTATTTAATGCTGAAAATGCAATTTTTTGATGACTAGATATTAAATGTGAGCAAAGTTTTGGAAAGTGATAACTTTAAATATTTATGAAGCACAAAAATTTCGGAAGTTAAAGGAAAGGAATTCTAAAAAAATCTTAAAGATTAATATCAAAAATATCTCAATGATTTTAGACTAAACTTAGATTGGTAAAGTTATAAAGATAGTGTAGTTGCTGAAAGCTGCATAAAACCCAAATATCAGTCTCTTCATTACTGCGCGTCAAGGATAATGGCTTATTTCTTTTTATATACTATTAACCATAATTCACGTTGCCAAAACAGACAAGGCATGCAACTATCAATAAATAACATCGACAAACGAGTCAACTTTCACACATTGCATAAGCCTCATCTTTCACTTCATACAATCCCCACTCCGACAAAGCCCTGACATTCTACCCTACACATATATACCCCACTCCGACAAAGCCCTGACATTCTACCCTACACATATATACATATACATACATAACCCACTCCGACAAAG
>JAOUZG010025004.1:81677-122150 GCA_026289955.1 Argiope argentata | reverse complement strand
TGTGTGTGTGTGTGTGTGTGTGTGTGTGTGTGTGTGTGTGTGTGTGTTCCTGTAATGTATTATTTTAATTATTTGGTGACAGCAAAAGGTGGACTCTTGGCCAAAATCAAACAGAAGACAGGTGTTGAATATTTAAGTTCATTTTATTCCATCACGAGGAGCAAGATTTATTTACAAGTTGACGGACAAGGCGCATCCTCTCACATCGCGGCAGAAGAGCGGAAGCATTAAGAAAGCGGGAAATCATTATTCATGCTTTTAAATAGCATAATATTTTGATAGGTAAAATATATTTTTCACGGTGCTAATACAATGACATTTGATGGGGATTTTCACATTACATGCCTAAGCATTCAAGGAAAACACAAGGATCTTTTAAAGGAATGTGTTTGGCTGGAAAATTTTCATCTCTCACATCGAGCGGGAGAATCTTTTATCTTTTGGCAGATTCATCAGTTTTGCTCAGCTTCCGTTGAATTAATTAACTAGAACAAGTAGAAAGGATCAGGAAATAAGAGAATATTTTAGAATGAAGTTACGATGGACTAAATTAAGATAAAACTTTGGAAATTAATTAGGATTTAAACTAAAAGTTTCATATCTCATTATATATATATATATATATATATATGCGAAATTCTAATTAAATGCGCGTGTGTGCGTAGTGGATGACATTTTATGTTAATATAGTTTTTTCAAATATTATTTCCTTAATTAAACTTAATTAGTTTTTAATACTTTAAATAGAGTTTTAGCAGTTTGTAATGAGAATTGTAATCGACGGGTATAAGCTCAATAGGTAAAGTGCGGGAATTTTTAAGCCTGGTGAAGGTGAAAAATGAGTTTCCAATTCTTACAAATATCAATGATTTTTTGATACTTTACATTAATTTTAATTATTTAATAAAAATAATTATATAGAAAATTTTCTTAGTTGACTTAAGTAGGAATTGAGTTTAATTTTTTATTAATATCAGGTACTTGTTGCAGTGAAACACATATTTAGAACTAAACGAGCGGCAGTGGTCTCCCTAAAACTTACTCGCATACTCTCTTTTAAAAAGTGCCCTTCTCACAAAGAATTAAGCACCTTGTGACAGATCATAAAAGGAATAAATGCTAAATTTTTTGTTTTCTCAATACTACACATTAATATTAACCGAGCTTCGAAATATAATAAAAAACGACTAATGTGTGCTTTTATATTAACCCTTTAAAGGATACTTTTATATTAAGATTTTGCACTCGATGGTGCCTCTTGGTCCCCATTCAAGGTGCATCATTTTGATGTTTTATTTTATTTTTTCAATTTGATTATTTAAAATAGCTACAGAATGGTAAAAAGAAAGGTAAATTCACTTTTGAAAACACACACACACACAAATTTGGAGCAATAAACAAGCCCTTGTATATTGAATAATTATGCATCGAGTTACTTTTCCGAATGCAACGGGTTTAATTGTATGGCAATAGAAAATGATAGTTAAGGAGTATCGATCTTTGGCTTGAAGATGAGGTGTGGATTTTGACATGTAATCGTTGGTACGATCACATCAGACTCTCCGACCCGCCTGTGGGCACACCGATTTAAATTATAAAACTGAATAACCGGATCGCTGCAAAAGTAACACTGCTACTGAACTATGGTAGAGTCCTAAGGACCATCACCGGCCACGATAAAACCTTTCCCCCTCAGAAAGTACGTCCGGTCTTCGATGGGAGGAGCCGAGTCCGCAGCTATTCGTGTACCCTCCACGGTGGTGAGATCCAACCACAATACCGAGAGCATCTTATCCTCATTTCTAGGTTTCCCTCGTCACAGAGGGAATAGTTGGTATACAAATAATACATAAGTACCAGAAAATCAAAATGAAATTTAGACATATTTTTTTTCAGACTGATTGGAATCAATATTTGATATTGACTACAATTGTAGTCATAAGATTACAGGTCCAATTTCCTTTGTTTAAACCATTGCAATTTCGAGTTGTTGAATTTATATGGATGCATAAGTACAGACTGATATTCAGGAAACCTCTTGGTTCTAAATTTGATAAGGACCAACAATACCAAATGTCATCAGTCTAGTTCTAAATATTTTCTGTTTAATAAGTTCGCCTGTGGTTGAACAGCTGGACAAATAGACTTGCTTTGAATGGATTTCGTTTAAAATATGATACAAATCTACAAATTTGATGCCAATGCTATCTATTAAATTTCATCCGTTTAACACAAAGCAATTCTGAGTTATCGTGTTCACAAACAAATATAAATCTAAACAGAAATCATTCCAAAGCTGTGTTTGTCAAATTCAGGGAAATCTCAATAGTGAGATTCGTCTAACTCTCTCATTCGAAATTTTAGGTAAATATAATAATATAATGTCAGAATAGGATGTTTTTGGGATGATGTTGTTGACTTCAATGAAAATCCGTAGGCGAAAAATAAAAATCCCACAAGCATCTCAAAAAATCAGCTTTTAATAACGGGTTGCCATTGCATTTACAAAAGCTCTGATTTTTTTAAAAAAGTAAGTTAATTACTGCGGCAAATAAAACCTAGAAAAATGTCATTTTCAGCACTTAATTAAATAAAATGAAATAAATGGGAAATGTGCTATTTTTTTTAAACAATAAATTTGAGAATGAGCTTCACTTCTTGTCGAGAACAATTTAAAGCATTTGGAAATTTCATTTAAAAAATATTAAGATTATTATAAATAAAATGGTATTCAATTTTTTAAATATTAACATAAAATAACTATCCTTTTATTAGAGTATAAATATTTTAAAATACTAAGATGAAGAATTTAAGAAGTATTTTTAAAATAATTTTTTTATTTTTTACTCAATTTTTTTTGTTCAAATATAATTTTTAACAAATTTGTAAGGAATGTATTCTTTAGAGACATTAATTTGGCTTTATGCTACCTGTTCCGAATATATTGAAGTAATAAGTTCAGTTTTCTAATTTCTCATGCATTTTTTAAAGATAAAAAATTCTAGAATGGAATTATTGTGAAGAAAATTCAGCTGTAAAGTTGTCATTTTTTTAACCGCAGGGAAAAAGTATTTTTGTTTTTTTGTTTTTTACTTCAAAATGTGTTTGTTTATTTCAATAAATGTCAGACTTAAATTGTTATAAAGCAAATTTATTAAGCACACATATTAAAAAAAATACAAATAAGAAACATTTCAAAAAACAAGTATCAAATAATTCAATTTTTTTGATAACTGAAATTGAAATTCAAATCATTGTTCTTTATTTTTACTTTGATATATCATCATCTTAAAAAAAAACTTGCACTTTCTCTTTGTGAACTTCATGATTATCAACAAAGTATATATTTATTTTGCACAAAACACAAGCAATTTTTTTACTTACACATTTTTTTTTCATAAAATAAACGGACATTCATTGTAAAACCTTCATGTAATTCTACAAAATGCAATATTCATCATTAATTGGCCAGTTTAACTAGCATTTAACATATTATTTCATAAGCAGAAAAAATGTGTTTTTATCTAAGTATTATTCTAATAATTTTTGACATGTTTAACAATCAGACAAATATTTAACAAAATCAAATATTTTTTTAACAAACTAACCAGAAGCCTAATATAAGAAATTTTCTTCAACATTATTTGTGGTTGTTAAGCTTAAGGTATTCACATTTTCTGGAACTCTTTTGTACATTCTTAACTTCAAATAATTCTTTCTTATGAACCCTTTGCAGTCGTATTAAATTTGGACCAAGGTGTGCTGGTGAGAATTCATTCCCGTTGAACGAGAAGTAGTACTTAGATTGCAAATTTATGAAGGAAAAATACAATTTATTCGTCTTTTTGTAATCTTCATTAGTGTAAATTCAATAATATATTTTAATAGTATGTTTTATTGCAAAAATTAAAATTTATAATTCGCCATCTTGCGATATCCTTCAAAACAGTCTCCATTGTGAAGCCCTGGTTTTTTATGACAAGCGTCGAGAGAATAATTCTGTTCGTATATCCTGCCCTTGATTTTGATGGCGAATCAGAGGCCCGTGCCGTTCTGCTGCTGATTTAAAGGCCAGCTGCTGTGGAGCCAAATTTACTGGAACCACTTCAGCTTTATTGGGAGTTACACCGAAGTGAGAGACGAGTGTCGACAGAATAAGAAGAAAGGGTGAGGTGAGAAAGTAAAGGATTTTTTGGTTTTGTTATGTGTGTGACGGCCAAAGCCTTAATTCATGATATTTAGTATTTTTAAATTAGTTTTTGGTTTAGAAACTCCCGGTGGTTTTTAAACTGTTAAACCTGATTTTCATATATGTTAAATATTAACTGTTCTTTTAAAATTATGTTTTTCTTCTCAATACATTACAGGCCGCTCTATTAATACTAGGTCACCAAATTGGTAGAAACACTGCAATGGTTCGTGAATAAGTTCCTCTGCCTTTTTTGTTGTTGTTGTTTTGTTCATTCACAGAAAATTCAAATTGATATATCAGATGTGGAAAATAAAGATATGATGAATACAATATACTTTAGTATTTTTCTTTGTAGTGGTGCCTGAGAGTAGACACGACGGCAAAGGGTTAAATGATAGGAACTCTATTAGCGAATTTGTATCATCATTTTGCCTTTTTTTCCCCACTTGACTGTCTGGAAAAGTTTGTTATAGTAATTTTTTGAGTAGTATGCCTAAATTCGTGTTGTGGGTTCCTCCTAAATGCTGCGCCTTTTGGAATGCAAATGTATTTACTACCATGTCTTGGCTAAATCGATTAGTATCAATTTATGAGCATTTCAGAACATGCTGTTTTGGGGATGAGGATTTTGGCATTAACAAAATTCCGTAGGAGAAAAATAAAACTTTTATTATCTGCACGAGAATCTCAAAAAAAATCAGTTTTTAATAATGTGTTGCCGTTGCATTTACAAAAGCTCTAATTTAAAATAAATAAGTTCATTACTACAGCGAAAACCTAGAAAAATGTCATTTTGAGAACGTGATTATAGGAAATGAAATAAATCGGAAATTTGATAATTTTTTTAAACAATAAATGCGAGACCAACTTTTTTGGATGGTTTGAAGTACTAAAGTGACTCATTCAATGAAACCATTAAAATGAATAAAAACCTAATTTAACTTGCATGAGCACGTGGTGCTTGGCCGTTCAAGAAACGATGTTCTGCCATGATACATTAAAATATGCATATCAGATTTCATTTTAATCTTTATAATAATTTTTAGTTAATCTACAGAAATTCCCAAAAATGCATTTATGGTTGAAATCCATATTTTTTACATGGGACAATAATTCTTTTCCTCTTTACTTTAAGGTATTTTCCCATGTTTTGATCCAGGATTTAGTTTCTTTCCAAATCTTTATGTAGCATCTATATTTTGTGACAGCACATAGTTCCTTTTTTGAATGTTTCAAAGTTCTAGAATTTAAAGTGTCAAACAGCACTACCAATTCCTCTATGAAATGTGTTGTGCCAGTTGCACAGTCACCAGAATGGTCACGGATACAGTAGTATGAGACGGCGTTCTGTTCTGTAACAGTCACATTACTTTTAATTTTCTGAACGTCGACGTACAGACTTCACGTAACTGCATGCCTTAGTATCTAAACGAGTAAACACCAAAAATGAAATGGTTTATCAGCATACGCTTGAATACTTCAGATAAAAACTGATATTATTAAATTACAGTGAATACAAAAATGTATTCAAAAAGTAAATGAGTTTTACCTGAGTTTCCAAGTTTCGCTTTCATCATTTTATGTCCTGATACTACAATGTGATTCTTTGTTAACATTTTATAGACACTTAATCCCTAAAGAAAAGCAATTACAATTAATATATCCGAAAATATTAAATAGAGACATCATTGTTTTAGTACAAAATATAATGTTTGCTAAAAACTAAACTTTAATTTTTAATACTGATGATAGTACACAACTTGGATTTTTGGTCTATGTAAAGGACATAAATTACTAAAATTGTAAAAATTAAACACCCAACAAAAGCTGCAAAAGAAAAAAAACTTTTAAAAGTATATTAATAAAACGTTTTTTTAATTACTTATTTCTTACTGCTTTTGAATCTATATGATAAATCTCCACAATATTTTTCCAATTTGCAAAGGCTTCACGAGAAATCATTTCGAAATCATTTTCAAAAGACGTGTGTTTATAATAAATACCGTGATTCATGCGGTTATTACTTACGAATTTTAAAAAGTGAGGAGGGGGATCGCGCATTACACAATTTTTCCTTGTTATGTGCATAAAGATAGAATTTACTTTTGACACATTCAATCTTTTAAAAAGCCCTTTTGTTACTTAGACCTGAAGATTTAGTATGAATACATTTTAAAGCTGGGGTAGAAAAAATGAAAATAAAATGTGTAATAAAATATTTATAAAGTAGATAAAGAAATAAATTAAATTAGTTTGCATTTAAAATAAGATTTCTCAATAGTGTAATGGTTTATTAAAACATAATGACTGAAAATCATAAAACTGCTGCCAATCTTGGTCGTATACAATAAAGGCAACCTCTAACCGAAAAGAATATAAAATGTCGGTTGTTTCTATTGCCTTACAATCACACTTGCTACGTTCTGGTTTGTATCCGAGGAATATAACCATTAGACAAAAGTGACACTTCAGTCCGATGGATATTACCTGGCTTAAGAGGCTTCCACAACACTACTAAACTTTAAACTGAAATGTCTTTCGGGGAGGTGACATAATTATCTAAGACCTGAAGTGAACAAAAATGTAATTTATTGTTTAATTTACAGTTCTATAAAAAATCACTGACAAGATGCAAAAATAATTAAAAGACATTCTAGATTGCAATTATAATAATTTCTCAAAAGTTTTATAAAAAAAAAGATCATGAATAAGACAATTTAAGTCAGCTTAATAAAAAAGATTTTTGTATGAAAAGTCAAGGCTTTCTAAATTTTTGAATGAATATCAACTGTGTCAATAAAATTATTTTGTCAAGGACATAGAAAACACACGTTATATTACAAGATACACAAAAGATCACTAATCAACTATATTATATATAATTTACAATTAATTACATTATTAAAATACAGCAACTTTCTTTATGGAAACATTTCGTATTGCTTAGAACAGTTTTTTTTTTCTCTAAAATGCAATTTACACATCTGTGAAAGTTCAAAAGTTAATTATACTTAAAAATTAATTAATTTATATATTATTATTTTTAAGATGTAAATAAATGTAAACAGATTGAAAAATTATTGCATTAATATTTTGTTTTCTTTAATGAATTGCATCTATCATGTTTATACATAGATTTACTTTTTAGCTGCGAATTTAATAATCGCAGTTAAAAATTTCCATAGTTAAACCCACAAGAAAAAGTATTAAAAGATAATTAAAATTATATTTTATGGAATGAATCAAGTTGTTGCTAAACCTTTTTTGTTTATTGTTATGTATCGATATTAAAGATTATTGTTGAACCAATCTTTCAATTTATCAGTAAATCAAAAACAAATTCTAAAGATTAATGCTGAAACAAAGATAAAATAAAAGAAACCACTAAACTGTTATTAATTATATTATTCACCGTTGAAATCTGAAACATTCAAATTTAAATTGAAAATTATCTGATTATTATCTTTTAAGAAAATTATTGAATTTACTGTTCTTTCTCTAGAGCCTTTGCTTGATTTGAAATCCTACGAAGGAGCCAGTGAGTCAGTCCATTGGGCTTTTGACCTTTCATCTTCCGAAAATTTCAGGATAGACACTTTTGGACCATTATCATAATTTTCTTTGCAGTTGAATACTTGAATAGTGGAAAGGCGCTATATTATTAAAAAAAAGTTAAGAAAGACTGTATGTCTATGTATCTGTCTAATACATATTCTACTGATAGAAATACAGTGGATAGGAAACCTACCTCCAACGGTTTTAAGAATCTACACACACGCTAGCGTGAGTCAGAAACTTTTCTTCAGACTTAATCCTATGACTCGTCTACTTGCATTTCATCCTGGAGTTGTTCAGCTGCTCAGTGACAAAACACCTGGTAGCAATTATAGGAGCTACAAAAACAAGACCTCGGTTTATTGTCAGACATTTTCGAAAAATTAAAAACCCACGTCTTTTATTCTGCAACACACAACTGAATTTTTTTCAACAACATTTTCAGCTGATACATTAGCATATACCGTATTTATCAGTACAAATGGAATAGTAAATATTTAAAAAAACGAATATAGAAACATACAATCTGAAAACGTACAAAATAGTGGCAGCTAACAGGAAATCGTCTGATACAAGTGGAGGACGAGAACAATGTGAATCAGCAAAAATTAGTGTAATTTAAAATTAGAGGTTATGATGAGAGGTTACTATAATGTAGATTACGGCAGCAAAACATACCATTTTTCACCAATTTGGCGGACGCAGTATACAGGAGTTCAGCACAATGCACTTAATTACAACAAATAAAATCAATAATAACAAAATACACAATAATTAAGCCATAAATACTTTATCTTTCACCTTGATGAGTAAAATTTCTTAAATAGGTGGACGAATAAGATAGATTAGGACTCCTCATGCTCACTTACTTTCTCAAGCTGCCATCTGCCCTTATTAAATACGCTCTAAATAGTTTTTCTCCAAGTTTCAGACCTTCCCTTGTGTTCTTCAAATGACCATTAAGTCTCTTTTCTGGAACCTAGGATCATTCTTACGTTCCTTACTGTAGAATCTTTTGTTTTCTGCCTTGATCTTTTGAATGTTACTTCTGGCATCCAGTTATAGCTATACTGATATAACTGTCAATAGTTTCTTGGATCTTTAAGAAAGCTCCATTTTGAACACTAATACAAACGGATTTTTCCCTATTATATTTCTCAAAGGTTTCCCCATTAAGATTGCATTGGAAAAAATTTACAAAAATAGCAAGTAAATCTTAGAGAGCTTTAGTTTTGCTTGACGTTCTGGACGCAACTAACTTTTTCACGGCAATCACCTTCACAAATGCAGGGGTATTGTTCCGTTTTCGACGATATGATCCAAAAATAACGCTTTCCTTATAAATAATTAACGGTTTCTGAGCATTTCTAGGCCATACTACGACTGAACTTTAAATACTTCCTTTAAATTTTCTATACCATCTTTTTTAATTTATAACTCAGACTATACATTTGAGTGAGAATTAACCCAAATATTTATTAGATTGATTACCTCAGACTCAGTTAAAAAAAAAACGGCAAAAGTAGTGGACATGCCAATTCAACAACCTCCAACTTCTCCTTAGATCAATGAGCCATTATTCTATTAGAACAACGACGATAGTAGCGTACCTGGCGATTCAACTTTCACCGATCCCTCTTCAAATCGATAAGCTTTTACTCTATTGAAACAATGGCAACAGTAGCGGACATGCCAGTTTAAATTTCACAGATCTCTCTTTAGATCTATTCTTTTCTTACTCTATTGGAACAACGCCGGGAGTAGCTAACATGCCAATCCAGGTGCTACCGATCTCTCTTAAGATCGATGAACGCTAACTGTTAGAACAACGGAATGAGTACCGAACACGCCAATTTAAATTTCACCGATCCCTCTTTAGATGGATGAGTACTCACTCTATTGGAACAACGACGAGAGTAGCGGACATGCCAACTTAACCTTCCCTTTTACTTTCCATGCCAATTTAACTTTCACCGATCCCTCTTTAAGTCAATGAGCGCTAACTCTATTAGTAAGAACGGGGAGAGTGGCGGACATGCCTATCCAACTGCTACCGATCACTCTGTAGATCAATGAGTGCTTACACTATTGCAACGGCGGGAGTAGCAGCAACGCCAGTTCAATAATCATCAATCTCTCAATGGATCGATGAGAGCATACCGGAACCTATGGATCCATAATGGGAGTGGAGAGCATGTGAGCGTGCACCTACTCTATTAGAGCGATGAACACTGTTGCGGACAGGCCAATTCAACGACCATCAACAAGGTTTAAATAGGTAAGTGATACTCGCGCAACTCTGTTAGGTCAACTACGAGAATAGCTTATATAAGAATGCAACAACCCTCAACATGTTTTATATCAATGAGTGTACTCCTGGTATTCTATTTGAGAAAAGAGAGTAGCAGACAGACTAAAGCTTTGGGCTGCATATGAGCTCATACCCTAAGAAGCTACTCCAGCCCTCCTTTCGTTGTAAAGCGGAACATGGCAACAACAATAACTTATGAATGCAGTGGGCACCATTAACCATGTAAAAAAAAGGAATAATGCTACTAAATAGGAACAACGATAAGAGTAACAAATATGTCCCTTAAATCTCCAACCTCTTATAAATCAATGAATGCTACTCGTACTACTTTATTGGAGCTACGATGAGAGTAGCTTGATGGTCAAATGAACAGCCTGCAATGTCTCATTAAACAGATCAGGGCTACTTGTGCTACTTTATTGCAGTAACAAAGAAAGTAGCGGATCCGTAAATGAGGGTTTATTCTATTGGAACAACGAATATAGCGGTCATGAAAATTATGCATCACATAACCTCTTACAGGTTCGGGTAGTACAGCTACTAAAGTGGAGAAACTGAGAGACATGTGAGTTCTACAATTGTCAAACGACTTACTAAAGTAACCTTTTAAACTATACGAGTGCTACTAAGTTGAGTATCAGACATTTCAATTCAACACTAAATCAATAAATGCGAAAACATTGCATTTTTTTCATATTCATAATATTAGGAAATATACTGATTGGCATAATTATTAATTAATTAAATTCAAAAGTTATTTCTTAAAATGTTGACTTTATAAAATTTAAAAACAATTAAATAGTAATTATACATCAACACAACTCTATATAATTGAAATTTGTTTTAAAAAAGACTTTTTGAAAGAAAGGAAATTTGTCAGACCTGTTTCGGAAAATAATATCCCTGCGAGGACGAAGACGGCTGTGTATCAGAACACTTTTATGATGGTGACAGATTTTGTTTTCACACCAGATGTGCAGTTACTTTCGTTCTTGCCGAAGAGATGAATCGACGGTGAGATTGCACGTATATATATATATATATATATATATATATATATATATATATATATATTCAGACGCACACTTTTGTTTCTGAATAATCTAGACGTATCAAAAAGAGATGCAAGTTCTCTTGAATAGATTTCGTTGATTTTCAGAAAAGAGGGGAGAATATGAAAAACTGGAATCGTAATATCAGAAATAGGCAAACAATTAATTAATCAAGACTACATATAACTAAACAAATATTTACAAAAAGGAGATACGATTTAATAAACAGTGGGGCTGAGATAATATGGAAGAAGCCAAAACATGTCTAAGCCTAAAAAGATTTCTTAAATCACTCGTCCATCGACGTCGGAAGAAAAAGTGTTTAATCGTTACTTGCGAAAAAGTGATCACTCTGATTAATCATTACCAGCTTATCAGGCGTCCTAACGTCACACGACATGATTGGTACTGCACACTCTTACAGTCGAATCCAACTAAATACTTCAACTAATTCCCATCTCTGAAATAAGTTTACTGTCAATATCACTTCCTGCATACAGAGTGTCACACCGGGTGTTATCCTGTATACAGGTGTCATAGAGTGTCAAGAACGGATAAACTCTGCACAGCCAGATTCGTTGTTTGAAATGCATTAAAAATGCCCGAAAGATTGTTCCTCTACGACCAACAGTTTTTGAGAAAAACGCTAGGAAATGTAAGACGTCACACCCAGTTTACGAAAAAAAACCTTTATTCGAAACCAGAACATCAGTACTTGCACAATCTGAAATAGGAAGATGTTCGAAATGTCTCCCGCGCATATGGCGGCATGCATGCGTGCATCGCGCAATTGTTGACTGTACACATTCTAGCATCGTAGTGTCCACAAAAGTAAACACACTGTGTAGAATAAAACACTATGCCCAATTCCGAAGTAATTGGGTCTCTATAAACCAATTCATTTACATGGCCCCGTAATAATAAATGAAAAGTTCAGACCTGGAGATCATGGAGGCCATAGAACAAGAGCCCGATGACTAATCCAGCGGTCCAATTAAGGTTTTTTTGTCATACATTTTCTTCCGCATTATTCGTGAAAAGTACAGTTCTCTGAACATTTTTCATGTCCTCCAAATAATGAGTCTGGCCGTGCATAGTTTATCAAGTTTTGCTGGGACTCCCTGTATATATGTGTCATGTTTGTTTCTTTTTTTAAAAAAAATTGAGCAGCTGTAAATATTTCTCCTGTTTTCCATTCTGATTTTTAAGATTTAAAAAATGCCCCCACTTCTGCTCATAAACCTATAATTGATCTCCCTTGAGCGATATCCTATGCATTAAGCTGCATGATGTAATCGCAACGCAAATAACATTAGGTCGAACACTAGACACCATTACGAATGTCCCTTAAATCTTCCTGTGTAACCTAAGTAGATCCATTATCGGCAATACGGGACCATTATTGGAAAGAGAAAAACAAGAATCTGTCTCTTCCTATAGATAACTTCTCATCCCTATATGTATGCGAGGATACTAAATCAGATTTCATTGTTATATTATTTTTTCTAATGCCTCATTCTCAAAATAATAAAAAGAGTGCATTGCAATATAAGACTAAATAAAAAGAAATCTATAATGGGTAAACAAAGACATTAAATTATAGAATAAGAAACATTGAAAGTAGAGAATACCCATGTGAAAATAAATAGGCAACAATAACATTAAAAATAGTAGAAATTAGTATATTTTTAATACAAAAATAGGATTCGAATTCAAATGCGAAAAGAGTTAATTTAATACACTTTTTTTTTTCATTTCTGCATTCTTTAAAACGCACGTTTGTATTAACATAACATGTTTTCTTTCAAATGGAATGTTTATTTAAAAAAATAATTATACACAACTCTTACACTAATGGCCAAAAATGTTTTTTCCTAGGAGCCACACCTAACTTGAATATCGTGCTTTATACGTTGTTAAAATTTTAAGAAATTATAAGAGAACAGTTTGCTATGTAGTCGACTTGAAATAAAGGACTAACCTTTTTAAAAATAGTAGTTTAATATCGTAAAAATTATGAACATCTGTCTGCAGCTTTTTGAGTTGAATTCTTTTAGAGCAAACAAAACAGTTAACAAGGATATCAACACAAGTAAATAAAAATAAAATGAACATGAAATGTTTTGTTTTAGAGGATAAAAACATGTAAGTGATAAAATGAAGTAAAAAAATCATTAAAAACCAATAAGAAATGAAAAATAATTCTCAAGCATTATGAATACATAAAAAAACATTCAAATGTTTTTAATTAAAAATTTTCTGTGAAAAGAATTCAAAGGATAACTCCACGAATCTTCTAGGAATAAAAGTACTTTTTTTTTCAAGGAAGATAAAAGTAGGTGCTAATTAAAGAGTAAGTTACAAATTAAAATTGATTAAAACTTAAAATTCTAATCCTCTTGTCATATCACTGGAATTCTTGTACCAGAAGCTAATTTAAATTTCATCAACAATTAGAAACTTTAATTACATTTTTAATGTTAATATAATTATAAAATCATTAATTTTATTGTCATTTTAATAAACTCTTAATTCAAAAATAATTGTTATTGAAATAACAGAACTAATTAAGGGTTCTGAAATCTATTAATGAAACTAACTAGTTATAAACGTTTCTAGTAATTTTTATTGAGAAATTAAGTTAGTGAAATGCTTATTTCAAAGAGAAAATAGATTGTCTGGGCATAATAAAGGAACTATAACCATATATTTCTAATAAATGCGATTGTTAGCATATAGTTGGAATGCGCACAAATTTTATTATTTGCACGAGCATCTCAAAAAAAACTAGTTTTTAATAACGCGTTGCCATCATATTTACAAAAGCTCTGATTTAAAAAAAATCAGTTAATGACAAGAGCAAATAAAACTTAGAAAAATGTCATTTTGATCACGTGATTATATGAAATGAGATATAATAGGAAATGTGATATTTTTTAAACAATAAATGTGAGATAAAGTTTTTTGAATCGTTTGCAATACTAAAGTAATTCATTCAATGAAACAATTAAAAGCAATTAAAATAAGATTTAACTTGTACGAGCACCTGGTGCTTGGGAGTTCAAGAAATGACGTTCTGACAGAATACATTGAAATATGCATAACTGATTTAATTTTAATCTTTATTTTTATTATTATTTACGTTTTGTTCAGACAACCATCCCAAAAGATCTTATTTCACAAAGTATTCCATCATTTAACATACAAAAGGAATTTTGTGTAAGGACCAAAATTTTTACCAACTTTCATTCGTCTAGCTCAAAACATTTTTGATTTATCCTGTTCATAAAAAAATAGATATAGAAACATACATTATAATTTTACGACATTTTACAGCATTTGAGAAAATCATAATCTAGCTTGATTTTAAATATTTTAATAACGTTTTTAGTAACATCTAATTAGCATAATTATATTATTGTATTCTCAAAGCAAATATATCTTGAACAAGGCTAATGCTTATTGAAAAATATATCGGAAAAGCAGCTAAAATTGTATTAATTAAAAACGGTATTCATTCTTTGTTCAGAATTGTTTTCGAAACTTCAATCATATCGTAATTCTCTATTATGTAATGCAGAAAATGCGTTGACTCACTCTACTAAGTATGTTTATCCAACTTTATAATTTTGCCTCACGAGAATGAAGCGCTTCCCATCTGTTAAGGATTGTTAAGTTTATTAGTAGGATAACTTCCAAACATATTAATGCTTCGATTCATAATTATTTAAAGAAAATCTTAGAAGTTACATAGAAGCTTATTATCTTGTTTATGGATTAAGTTTATAATTATTTCGTTTATGGATTCAAGCAGTTATTTATCTCATTCCATATTCTTATTAATATATAAGTTTCCTCTCCGATCCAAGCAGACGATTAAAACTTTTTGATAATGAATTGTTTAATTAATGCTTAGTGAACTGTAAAATATCCTGGAAATAATTCATCAACAAACTACGAAAATTTAATCATATTTAATAACGATTTTTGTTTGACAACTTATTAGAAAACAGTTTATAATTGAATAATTACTTAAAGAGCCGGATTGTGTATTTTTAAATCCTTAACTGACTTTTTCTGTTAGATGTAATTAGAATATACTAAGAATTGTATATAAGGTCTTTTTCGTAATTTTTATAATTATTTTTTTAAAAAGACAATGCCGTAAAAGTATTAACTTTATTTAAGAACAGTCAATTGATATGACATATTATCACAAGTCAGGTGAACTCGTATATCGAACATTGCTAGCAAAGAAAATTATGGAGAAATGAAGATATTTTAGAGTGGAAATGAGTTAAGATTTGTTTTAAAAAATTCCAGGAATATATAAGATGACTTGTTAAGTTATTAATACCTATTATTCTTCATAGTTTACCTCAAACCATATTTTCAATGCACGATCTCGCTATGAATTTAATGACAATTAGGATAATTGCAAGAAATAACAGTTTGAATACTTTCAAATATTATTTTTTGGGATGAATGAAAGGTGCTTTTATTTGCGCACAGAAAAATGTATCTAATCACAAGCCCTGCACTATCATTTTTTTTAATAAAATATCGAAATTTTTTGAACAGAAATATTAAAAATTACTTTGGTTGCTGTTATAGAAGTAAAATAAATTTCTAGAAACTAAATTTAAAAATATTTTTTATTTATCCTAGTGACAGAAATCGAAATCAATATCTTCTCACAAAATAATGATTCCTCTTTCAAACATGCTTAATAGTTAAATTACCATATAAATTGATACACATTTTAGTAAAAACAAGTGTTAAAGTAGTGCCTTTCAATATTTACGGTTCAATATTTTCAATATTTACCGCTGTCTAACAAATGTCTTTGAAAACGGATAAATTCATTATTTAAGGTACAAACAGATATCACTGTATTGGTTTCTTTTTTACAATGCCAATTGATTGATTTTACAATGCCAATTGATTGATTTTACAATGCCAATTTTATAAAACAATCTGAGACTTCATGAAGAACATGAATTTTCAAAATTAAACAAGAATATATAGGGTGTCATGAAATATACCGACGATTTTCAAAAATGAGTAATAGAAAAACTCATATTCATATAATTAATTCACAATTTATATAATTAATTGTGAATAAATTTTTCTCCCATAATTTTTGGTTTTAGTTTCAATAGTTGACAATAGATGACACTGCAACCCTGATCTCTTTCCTGGCAAGCAAGTACAAACCCTCAAAATGCGGAGTTTCCAAAGTTGTCAATAGATGGCCCTGAAAATGCTTTATCTCTTTCCTGGTATGCAATACAAATAAAAAATAATCTGTAGCCGTCAGAAAGGATTACTTTTTATGACTTTCAAAGGAATGTTTAGAAAATGCTGCATTCGTTGAAAATAAGGGTTTCTTTTTTTTTGTGATTGAATTTTGTCGATTGGAGGGGGATGGGGGGGTATTACAGCAACAAGATTGGATTTTTAGCGCAAATTCCAAGTCGCTAAGCGTTATTGTCTAATATAGTGAAATAACTGAATAAGAAATTGAAACGAACCTATAATTTTGAGGATGAGAAAGTAAGAAATGCTGACAAATGTACAACTTTGTTCAACTATTACAGAAGCTAATGTATAGAACTTTGAGAAAATTATTAATTGCACGTTTTCCTCGAAAACTCATTTGTGTGTTCCATAATCAGTCTATTCTCAAAATAAATATATAAATGAGCACTTTTTCCAGTAGAGGTGTATCTGGATTTTTTTCCCTAAATTATACAACGACTTCTCTATGATATATTCAAATTTTGCAAAATTTTTTGGCCATTGGAAAATGTTTTAGTCGAACCACCCGCGACGTCCCAGTTTATGCAGGATGGCGAGAAGTGAAATTATGTTGGTGACGTGTTTTCTGTTTCTCAGAAAAAATACTTTAATAATCGCGTAATTGCTTTAAACTATAACATTTTCTCCATTTTCTTTTAATGATTGGGCAAAATATTTTATTTTCACTTGCATTTATACTTTTATAAAATTAAGACATTTAGAACATTTTAAAGAAATTGAAAAATCTAATTGCAATATCATTTTGAGAAAAGTGATTAAGATGATGCTTTTTTTTCTCCTATCCCTTCAAATATTCATTTTACTTAATGTATTTTATAACACTACTTTAGTTGAAAATAATCATATATTTTGGTAATTAAACGATAAAAATAAAATTGCACTTTTTCGTTCATTAAGCTTATTTTTAAAGTCCACTTTCCCCTTTAGAATAATTTTTATCTTGTTTTCACTTGCTGTCTCTAAATTTATCTTAAGTTTTTAAACTCAAATTGTTTCGATTAACAAACTTATTTTATAATAGTTTTAAAGTATCTGAATTCCCCCCTTCTTTCTCCTATTTTAATTAATTTACATTTATTTATATTATTCGTCTAAAAAATAGTGTTATTTTATTAGAACCTAAAAACTTTTGTAAATATATACATATATAAAAGTAACCCAATCCATGCGCATTATGAAATAATTTAATGCTTGAATTAAGACTAAGTATTATTCCGTTTGATCGTTGTGAACCTAACGAACAGAAATTATGTTCAAGCTAAATTGCTGATTTCTTTATACGTATATATGAATTTTCAATCTGTCGTAGCAGTTTTAAGATTCTCAAAAACAAAACGTTTTCACGTTACAATATAAGGAATATAATAGTACTATAATACTATATAGTTCCATAAGTACTATAATACTATATAGTTCCATAAGTACTATAATACTATATAGTCCCATAAGTACAATAATACTATATAGTCCCATAAATACTATAATACTATATAGTCCCCATAAGTACTATAATACTATATAGTCCCCATAAGTACTATAATACTATATAGTCCTATAAGTACTATAATATTATATAGCCTGTAAGTACTATAATACTATATAACCTGTAAGTTGCTGTGATAGGAGAAAAATTTGACTAAAATTATTAAAAATTCCAAGACCTAACATATTAGTTTAAAAATCGTTTAAATTAAATTTAATATTCATATTATTTTACATACCTTGCAAGACTCAAAGTCATCTGAAAAACGGAGCTGTTCAAAATTGCTTTCATTTGGATCTCGTACTTTCCGGTTCATGTCCGGTACTAAAGTCGGTTCATGGAAGTCTTTTCTGATTCTTGCACGGTTTTTTTACACACACATTACTGTTTCATCCATCTATTGCAACAAAATTTAATAAATTACTGATTAAAAAGGCCATAGTATAAAAAAACTGGAGATAATGTTAACATCCTTCAAAAAAGTAACTCTATAATAAATTTTGAAAGGTAAATTATGCCAAATATATAATAATGAACTACCCACTATTATTTGGAAAACAATCGACTTTTTACAACAAACACAATCGTAATAATACTAGTGACAACCGGCTTCTATTATCATGTTTTATTGAAATACTGTTAGTATTTTATTATTACTTTTCACTATACTTGATAAAGTTATTACAATAAATTTTCTTCTCTATCTCACAGTTAAGTACTTCGAATACAAGATCTTTCTTTTACTTAGTTCTTGACTTACATCAAAAGACTAAGAGTTCTTTGACGTCATAACAAGCGTCTACATTTTACTTGGCCGACAATTTAAATTTTATTACACATCAAAATTATTATAATGCATGAATGTATTCTGAAAATTTTGAAAAAGACTAAGCGAAGTAACTTAGCTTTAAAATTATATACTCAGCCAAAAGATTTGATTTTGCTCAGACTTTGTATAATTATTAGATTTCTTAAATGGGTAACGTTTCCAATATATAGGCATTTTAATATTATTTTGATTTACATTCTTCCCTACTGAGAAATATATCATTTAAGGGCGAGGCCCTTACAACGGCAAAATAAAAAAAGGATTCTAATATGCATTGGTTTTTTTAAATTAAAAAATAAGCACAAAAATGTAGGTACTGATAAGTATCTTTCGACCAGAAAAATTATAGGGCTCACAAATTTGTTCGAGTTTAGGATTAAAAAAATTGCTTATCAGTTAAAAATTTTTACATGCTTATTTTTAAGCCATTTTCAGAAATATTAAGGTCGTGAAGAAATTTATTTAAGTGATTACATAGTTAAGAGTAGTAAGTTTGTATAAATTTTGTTAATACAATAAAATCTGGAAGTTTTGATAACTAGTTTGTTGAAAAAGAAATTAGGTATTCAAGATATAAACATACAGAGATTATATTTATGTAAATCAATAAAGCTAATCAATTATTCAATCTTAAAAATTATCAAGTTTTAAATTTATTATCAATCATAGTGTAGCTTTTAGAAGCAGCAAATGAACTTAAGTCTGCATCAATCTGATGTTTGTTTGGAAATTAAATGAATGGAAATGGAATATTTGTAAAAGTTGACTTGACGATATTTTCAACGCTGTAAGTGACTGTTGGATTGTTTTTATCCGAAGTTTTCCTCTTTCAAGTCATCCTGTAAATAGCTGTAAATAAATTTGTTTGAGCTGTTCTCAAGTTCATTCAATCCCAACCCGCTACGCTAAAAAAGTAACAATATATTTATTAATGCCTTCCATGATCGTGGAATATTAAATGTATTTCATTCTTTAAAAATGTTTTTAGTATAAGTTTTATTTTATTTTCATTTCCAGAAAATAAATTAATTTATGAAAAAAATCTCCAAAAGTTCTAATGTTTTTAATTTCAACAGCTTATCTTTAAAATTTGTCAAAAGTCTTTTACATTAGAACGATTTTACAATAGATTTTTACAATAGAACAATTTTAAATGTGAATGCCTTAAGTCGAATAAAAGTCAAGCACAGCTCATTAATATCATAATTCATAAGTTTTATCCAAAATATGCATTTACATCTGGCCTGGTTGATAGCAAGTGGGATTTTTTTTCTCTTGAGTGGTCAGTTCGAAGTGCGCAAGCCGAAGACTAAGTGCACATGGTAGCTTCTGCACGTCTAAATCTGCCGCAGCCACTAAGTTCTGCAATTCGAGTGCAATACTATTGGGGGTACTGGATCATAGGTGATTGTTCTCTTTTTTCAAGTCTAAATTAACGACCTGTGAATGAAATGTATGAATGAAGTTTCCTAGTGAAAAGGACTGTGACGCATGAGTAACAGAAACCTACTCTTGGCCCTAGTTGGCGGTACTGAAATAAAAGATGCTAAACCACGGCTTAAAATCGGTCTTAGTTATAACAAGTACCATAAACAACTAAACTTTTATGAAATCAAAAAGAACGTCCTATTATACTAGAGTAAATGATAGTAGAAATAAGACATCAAATTAGTTCTCTTCTATTTAATACAGTTATTTCAACATTCAAAAATATCGGCATAAAATTTTGAATCGAATCCAGATGATCGCAGCGCAAAAGACAGTGTAAACTCCGCAGACGATAATTTTTGAATGTGAAAACGGTTTTATAGTCTTATGCTGTACAAACGCAGATGTCTTTTTTCCTAGCCATTTTCAAATCGTTGGAGTACCAAAACAAACTTTGGGAAATGATAAACGATGTCAAACGAGAATTTTCAGAAAGAAATTCATTGCGTAAAAAGTTCAGC
Organism: Argiope argentata; assembly: GCA_026289955.1. Lineage (NCBI taxonomy): Eukaryota > Metazoa > Arthropoda > Arachnida > Araneae > Araneidae > Argiope > Argiope argentata. The sequence goes on along the minus strand of JAOUZG010025004.1, from coordinate 101,457 downwards.
TGTCGTTTAGTTTTGAAGATGGGAATTGCATAATAATAAAGACAAAAAAAAAAACAGTCTGCAGTCCGTTCTTTAGACTACAGTTCAGGATTATTATCTATGCGTTTTGTTTAATAAGAGTTTCGAGTGCTTTCGTTAATAGATGTTGATTTTTTATTGGTTGCACATCTAATTACCTTTTGAAAATCAAATGAAGATAGGGTATATTTTTAAAAGATTTTAATCGGATACAATAGCCAAGAACGTGTTTTCTATTCATATCTTTTTATATTTAAAGCTAGCACTTTCTAACTTTTCATCCCACATTATGGTCCTTAAAAACATGTAAATTTCATGAATTCAGTTCTTACATAGCTTTTAAAGCTATTAAAATGATGATGATGCAATTCTAAAAATGACAGTTCATTTGTAATATTAGTATAACTAGAAAGTGTTTCTAAACCCAAGAAATTATCCGATGCTCTTTAATTACACAAATAAAGTCAATTAAAATTATTGTCAAAGGGATAACATTCAAATATTCACATTTTTAGCACGTTTTAGAAATGTTCGGTCGGCGTCCTAGCATAGGTGTAGCGCGTCTTCTCCGTTATCTGGGCGCCCCGGGTTGAAGTTTCGGTTCAGACATAGTTGTTCTCTGTGTTCTATCTGTAAGATGCCTGAATGTGCCCCCCCCTTCCTTGTAAAAAGGAACTGTGCAGGCGATTGTGAGGAGTGAGTAGCTAAGTCGTACTCTTGTCTCTTGTTGGTGCTACTACAAGACGAGAGACGCTCATCTCGGCTTGAAAATCGCTGATATATCAGCGAAGCTTGTCCATGGAAACTGCAATTACAAACAAAAACAACAAATATTCGATCACAAAACCTGAAAAATGCTTTAAAGGCTGCTACATGCTAGCAGATTAATAACAAAATATATTCGAGAGATACCAGAAGAACATTTCACAAAAGTACAAATTTGTTCAAGCTTTTTCATGTAAGAAAAAGTAAAAGAAATATTCAAGTAAATTAAAATTAAATTCTAATTAAAATAAGTTTTAGTGCAAAATTGGAAGAAAAGGAATTAATAAACAAATCATTTATACATACTAAATTTTCTCACGTCCTTATTTATGATATATTTAAAAAAATTAGGAAATAAGTAAAAAAATACTCACATTTGATGAATTTTATAGGTTTTATTAATTTCAATAATTATTTTACATATCAGCTAGAAACAATCAAATATGCTTACTCATCAACACATTTTCAACGTAAATTTTTTTGAATAATCATTTTTTTTGTCTAATTTTGGTTAAGAGAAAATTGCATGGAGTGCATTAAGTGTTTGTAAGATCACACTTTTATCAGAATTAGAAATGATAAAGTAAAACAACCAATGATTTTGCCACCTTTTCATTGTTCAAAATTATTGAAGCAAGCAGAAAAGAAAAAAATTGTGCCAACGATAAGAGCCAAATGCTATTTTTTTTTCAATTAGGCTCTTTTTAGGTCTGTTTTCGACAAAAAAAAGTGCTTGTTACAAGTAAAGTTCCTCAAATACTTATAAGTACATCGAAATTGTGTAGAATAATACGATACTTTTAAAGTTGTTGTTGTTTATCTTTGAATTACAGGCTTAGTTTAGTTTAATTTACTTATTTAACATTCCGTTGTTGTTGTTTTCAATTCCTACTATTAGCTCACACTCTCCCTATATATTAGTTCAAATTTTCAATCGTTAATAAAAAACTTTTTATTCATCCAATCAAGTTTAAATACATTTTTTAAACTTGTAGTGGATGAAGACAATACATTTTTTTTCAAATAATTATTCTTTAATTTTTTATTAATTAAAATCTTTCTCGCATAAAATCTTCATTTCCCAGCCGCAATATAAGCAAAGAATTTGGTTTGTTTTTACGCCACGCTAATAAGGTAAGGTTTAACATGTTTTCGGCGGATTATTTTAAACGATTCTGTTTATTTTCGTAATGTTTGATGCATTTAAAATTAAACATCGTTAATTAAAGAATTTTTCCGACTCATTTTGAAGTACCTTCAAATTAAAATAATACAGAATAAAGAAAATTAGAAATTTCTAATCTGTATTGCGTACCCCAACTTATGTAGAAAAAAATACACATTTTGCCTTACCACAATTGACTAAATCTTTAATTGGAGTTGTAAATCCAATGCTAGTTGGTTTTTTTTAATCAATTATTTATTGCAATTGTTATCGCTAGGCTGGGATAATCTGGTTGGTATGGCGTTGAATTCGGATCCCTTGGGCTGCGAGTTCGAACACCATGTATAAAAAGGAAAATGGAAATTGCCAGGAAATTCGCTTTCTATTTTGCAGCTTAATATTGTGATTATGTCATATTTAAATACATATTTATATTAATTGCAATTATTTAATAAAAAGTACCTAAAATAAAAATTCTTTATTAACCTAAGTAGTAGATGATTTTCAAAAAATGTCTTTTTATATTACCTGTTTTAAAGAAACCCTCGGGCCATTTTTGGAAGGACCTCGTTATTTTGAATAACGCTCAAAGGGCAAGGACGACACTTCAGCTGAATTCCCCTTCTACAAATGTCCACACCAGCATCAGGACCTGTAAATTGAATGATTCGAAAATAAAAGGTGAGAACATCAAAGAAAAAGAGATAATAGGAAATACGCATTAACTGGTAGTCATTTTGCAAACAGTATGCCATAAAAAGCATGATGCTCAGAATGCAAATACTGATACCATCAAGTTAGACGAAGTTAATCTGAAGAATTAGTATGCTACGAAGTTTCAGTAAGAAGTTAACATTTTTTAAAAAAATAAACTATGTTGCATTATGTATGTAACCTGAAAAAAAAGGGATTTTCATTCATTGTTAGTTGAATAAAAAATTATTTACTATTAAATAAAGAGTTTTTATTACGAATTCAATTTAATATTTTGAATGAAATAGTTATGAATGTATAGTTTATCATGGAATTACGAAAGGAAAAAAACTTATGAACAGGAAGTAAAAAGTCGAAAGGAATATACAATTCAAAGGTATGTATTTTATGTCCCTAATGAACAGTTTACTTATTACAGTACACAGCCGAATATACAATGCTAATCCCAGGCCGGAAAACAAAAAAAAGCTGGATAGACTGGAATTCGATGAATTCAATAATTTATCCACCAGAAGTACCAGAAGACAATGTATTTTTAATTCCAAAACTCCCAGTTATGATACGTATTTTATGACTTCCTCTTAAGTGTCCATTTCACAAAAAAAAGCTTCCTCCACTTCTTTATGTTTACCTTCCAACATGATTTTTCTTATTTTCATTCTACTTCCACTAGCTTGTGCAACAAAACCTTTTCAATGTCGGGATAGCCTGGTTGGTAGGGCGTTGGATTCGCATAACTTTGGTTGTGATTTCGAACACCAACTACCCACAACCCCATGTATGTAGTGACTGGTGCACTTGTAAATCTATAGATACCGCAGAGTCCTGCGTGTGGTGGCAATACCATTACGAGTCCAGATTCCGAAGGGCTCGTTCTCTGATTCAGGTCCTAATTACTATCGGTGGATGAGTGAATAGAATCCACTCCATAAAACGGATTGTGACGCGTGAGTAGTTTAGTAGTACTCTTTGAGCTAGATGGCGCTGCTGAAAAATAGACACTCTCTTAGTTTAAAACCTTTGACTTTGTCAGAGGACTTATCTTTGAAAAGCGAGATAAGAAACAACAAACGACTTTTTTTCTGACACCGAACTGTACTTATCGCATCTCTGAAGCTATATCTTTTGTTGTTACACCGGACACTAGTCGTTGTATTAAGCGTAATTTCTCCTCTATAATCAATTTTTTATGTGTTTACCGCAGATTTTGAAATTTTCACTGTGGCAGATTTAAAAAAAAACATTAAGAATATGCCAAAGACAATTTATAAATATTATAAGTACTGTGCAGTTACAATCAGGGACAGCAGCAATTGAGGTCCGTTACACATCTATTCTGAACAACCATCAGAACGCTGCTCCGTTCTCTTTACAACTTGTATTTTTCACTCGACTCGTAGCAGGATCATAGCAAATGCCCACTTTCATGTTGCCAATGCAATGCCTACCTTCCTTATTTAGTTGCGATAAATAAAAACTAAGTCGAATAGTACGGCTACTGGATATTCGAGAGCATACAGCATCGATAATTAAAGCATATTATTCAGTTTATGATATCTGAAATGTAATCTAATATTTTTTATATATCTGCCTGCCAACTTTTAAAATTTAATCTCAACAAATTTAATAATAATTATGTATATATATTAAATGAAATTCAATAAATTACTTATAACATGAATTAAAATTTTTTGCCATTTTAACGACATATTTATTCAAGCCTTCTTAATTGTATTACTCTACAATCAACCATTTCAACAGGGGTAATGTTCAATCTGATGCATCTATTTGATAAGTAAAATTTACAAAATTAAAAGACTCATCCTTTTTTTAAAGTAAGAAAATATTTGGATCTACAAAAGAATATAAAAATTGATAGGAATTTATGATTATGATTGATAATATTGTAAAAGATCTAAATTGATACTTTCCATAGGAAATAAAAGGAAACTGACGTTATAGATTAATTGACAAAAGATGAACACTTTTATTTTCAGAAGAATTGAATGCAATGGGAGTGGGGTTTTATAGGTATAGATATAACATTAAAAAAGGGCCGATTAAAAATAAGTGATTTCTTCCTCACTTCTGCATGGTTTTGAGATAAAAGTAATTCTTTGAACAATCTGTAAATGCTGAGTATACTTCTAGATGCATAAGTGAAATATGGAAAAAAATTTATCGAAATTAATGGAATTTAACTTTTAAATTAATAGATGCTGTGCCAGTTTTGATGATATGAAACATAATAATTGACATGTTTAGTATTTGCAAATTACTTTTGTATTTATATGCAAGACTTATATATTACGCAATTTTAGCACTTACGCAACAACACAGAACGACACAACACGGAAATCACGAAAGCTAAGTGTACAAAAAAGGGGCGGGAAATCATTATCTTTGGTCTTAAATACCAAGCCTTTGAAAGGGATAAATATTTGTTATAGAGCTTCTAAAATCAGTTTTCGATGAGGATTTCCATGACAGACAGACGCCTAAGAGGCAAAGGAAACACAAGGAAGGTATTTTGGTTAGGTCAGCAATTTTCATCTCTCTGATGGAGTGTGAGAAAGTAAGCGGCGTTTAGCTGTTTCAACAATTTTACACAGTCTCTGTTGAATTAATTAATTAGAGTGAGCGCAATGGATCAGGAGGTAAGAGATTTTAGAATGATATCACTATGGACTAAATTAAGATAAAGCGTTGGAAATTAATTAGGATTAATATTAAGAGTTTAAAAAATATAATTACACACACACACACACATATTATATATATATATAACTACAAAAAGTAGAGACACTTCCATTATCAGAGATCAGCATGACTTACAACAATATAAAAAAGTCGAAAAGCTTAGGCGAGAAATTGCTTTTTTAAAATGAATATCTTTTTTATTACACACACAAAAAATTTCAAAGGAAAATATTTCTTCAGAAAATACCACACAGTAAATTAATCTCAAATAAATAAAATATTTGTAAAACTTTCCTGAAATCTGAATGTAAAACGTCTCTTTATTTGCGAAATAATCTTACTGTCTGCAAAATCTTTTAATTAAAGTTTCAGTTTAATCTACGAATGAATAGATATTTATTTTTTAATTCAATCACATCAATGTCAATCGCTACATAGGATATTATAAAGCGATTCTGAGAATGGCTACTTCCAATTATGGGACTTTTTCTTTAATTCCGCTTCCGATACTTTTTGAAAACAACATATTTTGGAAATATGTTTGTTCAACTGCAATGAAGATCACTCAAATTTGCTTTACGATAGATGGTTGGAATTTGGTATATTTTTAGACCAAATTTTTAGTTCCCTAAAATTTTTTTAACCAAATACACCCAGTGGAAGTCTGTCTAGTAGACGAATATAAACTAACAGGATAATTTCTAAATGAAGAAAGCTGAATAGATAAAGATTTAAATTCAAATTTAACATCTTAAGTGCAAATACTTATTAAATTTGGAATCATATCTGAGAAAGGGATGACTTTCTATTGATCTTTACTTTCAAAAGCATATAAATGCTGGTACTTACGTTTAGACCGTCGACGCCAACGGTTTAGCAACTCACTGGGCGACGGATTCAAATTTATCGACAAACCGTCAACGCCAACGAAACTAACAAAATGGCGGACGCTGTTTAAGGTTTAAATAATTTTTTAAATAACGGTGGTTTTTTTTTTTTGCCATTATTGGAGGTTTAGCAACTCATTGGCGATGCCTTCAAATTTGACCATAAAGGTCAACGGTCTAATACGTAAGTACCAAAATGCAATACTAAAGAACATAAAGGCATCAATTAATCACATTTATTATAGCATTCTGTGCTTAAAACTGTAGTTTTGTGTCAAATTTTGATTTCAATAAGTTCAAAAAATGCACCTATTTCACAAATTTGATTTTCGGGTGCTATTAACCTATGCCACAGATTAATCGACAAACTTTTTTAAATTTAAATATCATGGGAGAGGAGTTATTAAGCTATTAATTGAACAATCTTTATTCTTCAAAAGGTGGTGGCCAGGTGACAATGTCTCACCTTCAGAGCCGGGGTTGATTCAGATTCGATTCTACAGAAGAACCGTCGTATGTGGTGAACTTTGAATCCATTGGAGTAAACCGCTCCTCCCCCCTGGTGTGATGGGAAAATTTGAAGTCTCAGGTGTCGTTCTCGTCTTCTGATAACGATTCAAAATCAAGAGGTCCATCCCAAAATAGTCCTAATGTTACTGTAAGGAATTCTGTATCCTGGACGCAGCCACTACTTCTACGTCACTGAAGAGGAAAACAGAAATCTAATCGAAGAGTCAAACTTTAATTGTAACCGATTTTCAATAAAAATTTTCATACATTAATATGTTCAAATATTTTTTAATGAGTTGAACTTTAATTAAACAACTCGAAGAATTCAAAATTGACTAGCAATTTAACGGAATAACCAGAAATTACAAACTAGTTCGATGAAATTTTCGATATCAGAAATATCTCCGATAAAACTACCGGGTCAGTTCAATGCAAGTCTTTTCAAGAAGAATCTATATTTAGAGGATGAGAAGATCTCCAAACTAATTTAATTTTAGGGTTTTGCTCTTACTCCTAATTTACAATTAGTCATTCATTCCTAAAAGTGAATTCGATATATCAATTAGAAATTAATTATGTTCCATTTGTAAATTCTTAGAAGGCATTAATGTCTAAACTTCTAGTACTTTAAAAGAAGAGAGAAGAAAGAAGAAATATATAGAATATCTGGATATTCGATGCAAGTAATTTCTATGCGGTAAGGATTCCTCAATTATAAAGACATACCTGTATAGTCCAATGCGACAAAATTGGAAAACGAAAAGAAAATATCTCCCCTTTTTATCAGAAAACGGCTTGGCACGGTGAGATGCGATTCCAGGTTGGATCCAACTCTATTATAATTCTAGAAAATAGAATGCTATTTTCAGAGACGATAGCTTCTTTGTGCTGTCCATCCTACATTGTATATAAAGATGAGGGACAAGATTCTTCGTAGTAATTTTTTGTGAAGTGTTAAGCTGTAAGAGAATTTGTGATTTGTAATATTTATGCAAAATATGAATTACAACGATATCGCATACGATTCATATAAACTGAATTTTATGCATTAAAAGTCAATACATGGCTTTACTAATGTTCCGTTATTTGATAAAATAAAGATTTTAAAATCATTTGTGTTATAAATGAATCAATTTTTCATGGAACACTCACGAAATGGGATGTGTATTTATAAACACAAATTCCCTTAATTATTATATAAACTTATTCAGGGCACTTAAATCAAGTATTTCCTAAATGGTCAATCCTGTTACACGAAACAAAGTCACGATTCCATTAGAACATAATATACGAGAAATATAGTTGAATATATTACAATATGCAACTATATTTGCAAATATTAAAGTCATTCTAATTTTATAATAGTTGAATAAGCGAATTTAATCCTCTTTATCATGCCCATCATTTTTATAGAAACAGCCTTAATTTGTGATAAAGATCATTCTACATAATACCTATAAGTCTAAAAGTTGTAATATAAAAAGATTAAAATGAAATCTGCAACGCATATTTCAATGTAACATGACAGAACATCATTTCTTGAACGGCCAAGCACCACGTGCTCGTGCGAGTTAAAATTATATTTTTTATTCATTTTAAAGATTTCATTGAATGAGTCACTTTAGTAATGCAAACGATCCAGAAAACTTTGTCTCGCATTGATTGTTTCAAAAAATATCACATTTTCTATTAATTTCATGTACTCACGTGCTCAAAATAACATTTTTCTAGATTTTATAGACTGTAGTCATTAACTTATTTTTTAAAAAATCAGAGATATTGTAAATGCAATAGCAACGTGTTATTAAAAAAGTTGATTTTTTGAAATGCTCATGCAGATAATAAAATTTTTTTTTTCGCATACGGATTTTTGTTGACCCCAAATATCTCATCCCCAAAACAACATGTTCTGACATGATAATAATGAAAGGTAGTAGTTATTAACCTTTTTTTGATGTTAATGTTAAATTTTTAATAATTTTTCTTACATTTTTTTTGAAATTTTTTTTTCACCCGACGAATTCACATTACGAATAAAATTCTGGAGTGAATTATGCTTGACAAAGCGGATTTCCCTACACCTCTTTAATCCACACCACTAAACTACTGCTGCAATAGCAAAATTTCACCCTCGGGTTGCTTTATTTAACTTTACAGTTACGTAGAAAACAGAATGAATAATTTATGGCTTGAGCTGAATAAGCTGCACAAAATTATGATACAACGCTTTCGTTAAAAACGTATTTTATTATTGTATCGCATGAACATATTTATTCATGTCAAAACACTTGATTTTATCTTAATGCATCAATACGTTATAGCCCTATGCTTTTAATAGAACACTTGATGTAAATTAAGGAAATGTAACTTTCATTGCCATCACTGAAAACATTATCGTGCAAATAAGTTTTAGGTATATTTTTAGCAAGTTATTAGTTTTACAGAGTTTTTCTGTGGTGCCGCAGTGGGTACTTTTATGCGATAAATGTAATGTAGAAATATCTACAACAAATGAATTTTGGTAAATAAACATGTTTTAATAATTTTAATTTCCCAGAATCATCGGAAGGTGGTCATGCTTTTAATTTTATTTACAAAATATTATGAGTTGGATATTTGCCTTTCTCTAATTCTAAGCATTTGAAGAAAACAATGAAAGTGCAAAGCAAAAAATATATTAAAATATAAAAAAAAATATATTTTAAATATCAACAATTTTTTTATATCGTATGCAACATTAATTTTTTCACACCTTTCTAATAATGATAAGTAAACATTAAAAAAATTCGTTACTTGTTCAAATTATACATTTCAAGAAATTTTGGCGCGCCATTTAGCATCATAGCTAATTGACTCTCTGACGCCATTTATTACAACGTATTAATGTTAAAGATTATTAGAAGCATGAACTTAAAATTTACAACCTATATTACCCTGTTCCTTTAAGAAAATTTCCAATTTGGCTAGCAAATTTTCAGAAAAATTGCGAGGTGTAATGACACTCATTACAAAGAATGTGACACTCTTTGGGCAGACATTTGGACTTATTATTAAAGATTTTACTAATTATGACATCTTGAGGAATGAAATTAAGAGAAAGTTTTATCTTTAATTAAAATTTAAATTTATTCCTAAATTAATTTCTATTGAAAAGTAGAATTTCTTTTTCAATTTTAGAAACATATGAAAAAAGTATTTTTATACGTACGTATGCCAAAATCTTTTTCAGTGCTACTGATTTTTTCCCTTCAAATTTCATATAAAGAAATGAAGCTTATTTGTTATTAATTTCAAGCATTTTATTTAGTTACATATTTCAGTCGCATGCCTAAGTTAATTCTGAAGCTATAATTTGTGCACAGTTTTATACATAAAATGTACCTTTCTCTTTTAAAAATAAAAATTTAGGATATATTTTGTAAATCAAAGTATATTTATAAACAAAAAAAAAGGAAATATTGTTGAGAGCATTTATATACGGTTAAAAATAAAATTAAAAATTGAATTTTTCATTGAATTCGTGAAATGTTTGCTGAATAGTTCTTTGAGATATTATAAATTATGAAAATTTATAATATTTCAATTTCTTTAATGAACATAAAACTTCAATGTGGAGCTACTCTGCTTTCAGATCAATTTTCAATTTTATTTAAATACATGCTTGGATTGAGTAAAAAGATCTTTATATTAATTACAGTTCAATCATTTCCACTTTAATTTAAGACTAAATTTTACGTGTGCTGATAAGAAATCAGAGAAAGAGGTGCGGAGTTCAAAGATCAGGACCGATTAACACCTACATAATAGTATAAGTGGATTATATGACTATCAAAATTTGAAACTTAAAAAAAATTTTCTGAAAAAAAAACCTATTATGGGACCAAGTTATATAAAAAATTGAGCCTTTCAGCCGACATTAATACTAGCGAACCGGCCGGTCGCCCAAGGTGGTTAGTTAAACAATAAAGCTATAAAATTTTAATATTAGGCTTCATAGCAAGCAATTTCTATAAAACTAATAAAGAACTAATATTCATTTTTCAGATAGATTCATTTATTCGTCTAGTAAGTGACAATGTTTTTTTTTTTTATAAAGTAATGATTTACTCAAGAAAATTGGCCTAAACATGCAGTTTATTGATAAAATCCGGATTTTAAGGTACCCGTCTACGTCTAAAAGGCCACTTTTGGTCAAAATTCCCAACTTAACTTTTTTTAAATTTAAAGTGCCTTTATTTAGCTTCCTAAATCTATTATTATTTTTCTTCTACTATTATTAGAAATGGAGATATGAAGATTTATGTAATTCAAACTAGTCGAAAACGATATCGGAAGTGTTAACCGGAAGCTGATATTTTTTGTCTTTTTATCAGATATCGCTCCTTAAAAAATAAATTAATTCGTCTTTTTTTTCCAGTTTATATTATAACAGACTATATGCGTCACTTAAGTTTGCATTAATTTTCAGCTCTTAATATACAAAGGAGATTGGCAGCAGTTGTTTCTCACACATTTGTTCACATTGAAAAACATCTGCTCGCTTCCTGTTTATATATAATCTTTTTCAAGTGAATATTGCTTAGTTTGACCTTGATATTTTTTTACTGTTTAACGAGTGTTTTGAATTTAACAAGTTTTTCACACATTTTCTAGTGATAAGCTGTCCATATATGGGCAGTGTCCAACAATAAAGGACAGTGTAAATATCAACGCGCATTTTCCTGTAGAAAAAAAAAATTGAAAGAGAGCAACATAGGTCTTCCAAAAAACATCATTAAAATTATTTAATCTAACTGCATGCAGCCATGCGATCAAAACTCATTGAAAAAATGCTTGCATAGCAAGACTCAAAATGTTAATGAAAGCTTCAATAATCTTTTGTGAACGATTTTTCCAAATGGCATATTTATGGAGCTTCTGACCTTACACCTCGAAGTATTAATATCAGTAATAATTTTTAATCCTAGATTTTATGGTCTGAACAATTTTTTTCTGAAATGGGATTAACTCCTGAGAATTATACACTGATATACTTTCTTTCTCTTGATAAAGACAGAATCGTCACGTCAAAAAGATAATCATTAAGTGCCACAAAAATTACCAGAAAAAATTAAAAGCTATGAAGAAGAAAACATAAAATTGTTAACAAAGAAAATGCATTCCATAAATGTGATGCATATTTAAAAAAGTTAAATGAGGATATTTTTCATAAAGCATTAATAAAATCTTTAAATACATTTTTTAAGAAACTCCTTTTTGTAAAAATTTTGATACGCAAAACATGATATCTCAAAAAATTATGAATATTTTTTTCATGAAATGCTTTATGCATGTTATTTATACTGTTCTAAAAACAATGAACTAGGATTATAGTTCTGATATCAATAGTTTTTTTTATGTAGAGCTCTTTAATGTTGCTTATATGTATGAATTTTGATAAATTTTGAGTTAGGAAATAGTGGAATTGCTTTAACTTTTTTATAGATGCAAATATTTCTTAGATCCTAGTTCATTGCCTTCACTAAAGTTGTATAAATGTTTTATAATAAAAGAATTTGAAAATATTGATTATAATTTCTGCTGGGATGTTTTTCCTTTTACACTAATTTCCTCTTTTTTAGCTAAATTCCCACATTTGATTAACTTGCAAATAACATAAAACTTTTTTAATGGTATTAATCATTGCTTTGAGTTGCAATGGCCTACGAAACCAAGTAATATTTTAATTAAAGGGTTTTTTTTCAAAAAAATTTCTCCGCAAGTAGACAGTTACAGAACTAACAATAACAATTCTGTTAAAAAATAGAAAGAAAAGATATTTATTGAAAACAATATTTCAATTATACCCTTTTTTAATCATTAATAAGTTTAAAAAGTTAAAAATCTTTACATTTCATATTTTCCTGCGAATTTGGAAAAAAGGAATCGTAACTTATCCATTATTATTCAATTGGATATCAATGGTGTGAATTCCCTAATTTTGCTAAAATATTATTAATTCATACAAAGAACTCCAATAAATTCTAACATCTGTAAATTTCAAGTGTATTCAGAAAATTTAAGCAATTTATAAAATTCTTACATACTATGCAAGGAACATAAAAATGAAACCCAAGCGAAATATAAATTCTTCTCTTCTTCCAAAGATTAATACGATGTGGCTACTCAACAAGCCGCTATTTAAAAAAAAAGGTTACAAAAACAGTTTAAAAAATTCGAGCCCGCATGTGGCGTGCACAGTAAATATAAATGTTACTAGATGAAGCTACAATCATTGTGATAAATTAAAGAAGAAAACCCTCAGGTTTTGTAGAAAATGAAGGTAAAGTGAAACAAAGGCCACCTGTAAAATTGGGGTCGGGAGTGATTATTTTATAAACTACAAGCAGGATTTTCTCGTAAGAAATGTCAAAAAGTGGTGGCCTGGTTGCATGAGTGTCAACGAAGATGCACCATTAATACTGCTTGGCTCCGAATCCTTACTAATCCTATCTGAAATGTTAGGACAAAACTTATTTAGATATTGCACATGGCCGTTTATTAGCCTACGTCAAAGCTTGATTTAATTGTTAGATATCTTTTCCCAGTTTCCTGAATGGATATCCAGGTATGAATCCATATTTAAGATGAAAATATTATGAAATGAATATTTATTATGAAAATAGCATAAATTTTTTGAAAAAAAAGGATGTAACACTCTAAAACTTTTTTAATGATATTGAAGAATGAAAATCGCATGCAGTTGTGCTGAGATTGTTCAGAAAATAGGAAATTTTTCACATAATACCAATAAAATTATTTGTTCAAACTTCCCATTCAAGCTATGTATAGTTCCAATGCTGAATATCTGGTTGTTCAATACAATGGAAAAACAATTGCTTTTTACAACGCTATATAAATAGAGTGAAAGCTTCAGTTCAGAAAATTCAAATTCTTCTTTTTGCATTCTTCAAATGGCATAAAATTACAAGGAAAAAAAGATTTTTTTATAAATTTTATTGAACAATCTTAAAAGAGTTACAAAAATTGTTTAATTTTTGCTCGTTTTATTATTATATTACCTCATCTTTGGGATATAGAGATGTTATTAATGATCTTTGTTATGTTGAAATTAACACGAAGCTGAAATAAGTTAATTCCTTTTTTGAAGTTGAATTTTCGTTACATTTTGATACTATTTATTAGCTTTAAAGTTTTTGGTTACTAATAGAATACTATTGAAATAGCGATTGATAATGCTGGAATAAATCTAAAATTGATATTGAGAAATGGAAATTTGAAGTTATTAGAAATACCATTTTAGTTTTGTTTTTGAATATTAAACATCAGAACGATGGACGAACTTTATAAATTGAGAAAAATCAGAGGTTTGCATAGATCTTCATTTACAAAATGCATTAACAAGATTAATAATCATTTGGAAGAGAAAACAGATCTTCTTACCATTCCAGATTTGCATTTAAATTATTTGAATATATCGTCTACTCAGTTAAAAGACTATGATAATCTTATACGAAAGCTAATCAAATATTCGAAGGAATTCGAACCCGAAATTCAGTCGGCATTCGAATGCAATGAAAAAGTTATCGTTTGTTTCTTCGAGTTATCAGCGCAATTAAAATGTTTACAAGACAAATCAGAGCGCCAATCAATAACATGGAATATTTCTTTATTAGGCAATACAGAAAATCCAAATTCAGATGCAATAAACAACATGCATGAAAGTTCAGCGATCGTGCCTGTAAGCGAATATAATTTTAAAATCATAAAACTACCTAAACTTACGATTGAAAAATATTATGGAGATCCCTGTTGCTGGTTAGAATTTTGGGATCAGTTTCAAAATTCTATTGATAATAATGAATTTCTGTCAAAAATAGATAAATTCTCATATTTAAGATAGCTGTCAGAAGGTGCGGCCGCGATTGCAGTTAAGACAGGAATTGTGATAAAGCTTTAAAATTATTGAAATTAAGATTTGGCAGAGAAGAGCTGCTTATTAACGCCCACATGTCAAAATTACTAAATCTCATACCAGTTGTACCAGATTCAAGTAATATTTATGGTCTTAGAAAGATATATGATACCGTAGAGATAAACCTAACAAATTTACTATCATTAAAAGTTACTTCAGAGATGTACGGACATTTACTCTATCTCATTTTAATTGATTCCTGAAGATATTGTCCGTGAATTTAATAGAAAAAGAGTTGATACTTCAGTGAGCTTCAAATTTAATGTACAGAGTAACTAAATTTTTTTAAGAATTGAAATTGAATGTAGAGAATCCACTGCGTTTATGCGTACCTCAAAAGGCGATAAACGCAAAGAAAATTACCTCCCGAAAATGAAACAGAATTCTTTTAACGACTTCAGTCGAAACACAGCCAGCTGAAATGATAAATTGCAATGTTCAAGGCCAAGCGCAAAACCGCGCGAAACTCGGTATTTTAAAACAAGATGTCAGATGTTTTTTATACTTGAAGCCAAAACATCGAGTTAGTGAATGCAACCAGAGAAGATAATTGACATGCGGGAAAAAGCATAATAAAACCATCTGCTCTCAAGCAAAATCTAACGCACCCGATTTTAATAAAGATAATAAGAGCCTAGTTACCGCCAATTCACATTGCGATAAAAATAAAACAAGCTTTTCTTGCGGTAATGTATTTTTTCATACATGTGCAGCCCTCGTAAGCCATAATGAAACAAGCGAATTTGAAACAGCAGGACTAATGTTAGATAATGGAAGTATAAGGACATTTATAACACGTGAAGTTTTAGAAAAATTAAAGTTAAAGGTAATAAGAAAATAATCTCTATAGGTATACGCTTTGGGTTCTAACCAAACAAGGGAACATTTATACAAGTAGTGATAATAGGATTTTAAAAAAAAAGTGAAAATTCCTCTTAATATATTGAAGTAGACGCTTTGGTTACAAAAAACATTTTATCCACTACTTTTCCTGCCCCTAACTATAGTATTTCTAAAACGTACAATAAATTGTTGGGTTTACAGCTAGCTGATAACATTGATAATAGAGGCAAGAATATCTCAATATTAATTGGAGTAGATTATTATTACGAAATCATTTCAGGTAGAATAAAAAGATTAAACAACAAACTGGTTGCGACTGAGACAATTTTTAGATGTCGCTTGCAGAGACACTCAGGTTTATCAAATAATTTAATGACCATGATTGATGATGATGATGTCGTGTCCGCTTTTTACCGCGGAAAGAGGGGTGCAGTAGCTTCTGAGGGTATGAACCCCTGAGCACCCGAGGGCAGAAGTCTGACTTCAAGCTCAAATGAAGATGAAACACTCACACATACGCTTGCACTGCCCCTTTTTACAGGGGGGCACATTCACACATCTCACAGATAGCACACAGAAGAACAACCATGCCCGAACCGGGACTCGAACCCTGGACCTCCAGAACACGAGGCAGACGCGCTACCTCTGTGGCAGCAAGCCGGCAATGACCATGATTGTTTAGATGAAAAAGATGTTTCGGACCAACCTAAATTTCTTGGGGTACTTGAGAATTTAGGGGTAGAAGGGGTTGAAAACGATGATTTATAAAAAACATATTATATATAAAGAAATTATGAAATAATTTGAAGAAAATATTGTTTATCAAAATAAAAGATATTCAGTAAAGTTTCCTTGGAAGAAGAATATGAAAAAACATTTAGCTAATAACAATGATGTGGCTAAAAGGGGTTTTTCGCACCTAAAATGGTTAAACTTATACTAGTATCAATCTCATTCCAAATTTTTTAAAGATTTTAAAAGGTTTTGGAGAACAAGCTGTTGCCATAACTTCCGATATAAAAAAATTTTTTTTGCAAATACAGATTGCCGAAGAAGATCAGAATTATACTAGCTTCTTCTGGACGAAAGATCCGGAAAAGGCTGTTTAGAGAATTTTCAACATCACTAGTTTTCTTCGGTGTCAAATCAAGCCCCTTCCTCCTTGCAGCGACAATCCAACACCATCTGAAGATATATGTAGAACAATTTTCTAATACCTGTCAAATGCTAGTAAAATCACTGTATGTCGACAATTTGATCAATAGTGAAAGAGAATTTGATCCAGCTTTTAAAACAAGCCTAGATTGTTTCAAGATTTTTAAAGAAGCGAGCTTGGAATTAAGGAAATGGAAAACGAACTCATTTGAGCTTCGTGATAAATGGAGAGAGGCGGGTTTAGAAATGGATGAAGAAAAATATTCCATTAGGATTAGCCAGGAATTCCGATTTAGATGCATTCCAGTTTGACACTCGAAGCTTAGAGTAATTCTTGTCTAAAGAGATAAATTCCAAACTGTATGTTCTCCAAGTAGCTGGACGCATTTTTGATCCAGTGGGGATTTTAGGACCTTTCACCATCAAGATAAAATGTCTAATGCAGGACATTTGGTGCTTGGGATTAGATTGCAATGACCCTCTCCCGAAAACACTGACCACTAAAATAAACGAATGGTGCGAAGAAATAAAACATTTGCATCTCATTAAAATACCTAGATATTTTTGTGCCGAAGCAAAAACCAATGAAATAGCTCAAGCTGATTTGCATTATTTTTCCACCTCTAAGAAGGCATATGGAACTGTAGTGAACATTATAGTGTAATTGAAAAACGGGAAAATCAAATAAAATTTGGTCGCTTCAAAAAGTAAAGAGCCCCTCTAACGATGCTTTCGATCCCAAGATTAGAACTAATGGGTGCTCTTTTAGCAGCAAAGCTTGGCTGTGAAATAGTTAAGTGCATTAACTTTCCTGTCACACGATTCTTCTGGACAGACTCTTCAGTTGTTTATTATTCGATGAAGGGTGACCCTGAAAGATTTAAAGTGTTCTTAAAAAACAGAATTAAAGAAATCCAAAATCTAACTTATCCCTCTTAATGGAATCACATTCCTGAAACTGATAAACCGGCCGATCTAAAATCAAGAGAGTTAACAATCTATGAAATTAACAAACTTTAACTGCTGGTGGCATGGACCAAATTGATAGTTAAAAATGAATATAAATGGCCTAAATTAGGCAAAACAAATAATGAGAGAAATATCAAAAAAGACGCAGGTAATTTAGAATTGAAAAGGAACGACCGGTTTGAACAAAAGAGAATATGAAGATTCTTCACATCAGATGTGCTAACCACTAGACCAACATGAAATATTACCTTTATAATTGGATTAAGATAAAAGTACTTATTAATCCTCATTTATATTGCTTTTTACTATTGTACATTTTTACAAAGAAAAGGTTGGAATAGTTCAGATAAGTCGAATTCTCAAGGAGCCAATGTGCATGTTAAAAAGTTTTGTAAGGGGAAGCATTGAATTTTCCTTGATTTCAATGTTTATAATTATTACTATCGTGCTAACAAACTACCCCATCTCATAAAAGCTGTACATGCTATTTGTTAAAAAAAAACTCTCTTTAAATGATTCCTACAGATGTCAGCAATATAATTCCGCAAAATGTTAGTTTGATCAATCGTCTTTTTTTTTTTTTTTTTGAAATTTCTAGAGAAAGGTTTGAAATATATAGTCATTACCATTTGAAATATTTTTTAATAATTATCAGCAACAACCTTCAAAAGTATAAATAAATTCATAAAGTGCTCCTCCTCATCATAAGTCCCATTCATAAAGTTACCCATCTCAGTGATTATTATAAAGGAGGAAAACGTGTAGAAAATTAATCTCAAGAAATTATTTTTTCATTTATTTTAGTTTCGACACAAAAGAAAAATAATTAATCTTAACTAAATATTACACGAGAGGAAAATGAATCTACTCTCTAGATTGAAAAAACTTTTGCTCGGACCTCCAAATCCTAAATACTGCTCGGCAGATGGGATCAATATATAAGCATCCTATTAGCCGAAATCGAATCCAACACACACTGAATACGCTTAGCTAAGGGGCATAGGATCACCAACTCAATCACGTAATCCTACTATGACGAAGATGCTGTATGACCTAAATTGTTAAATTTGCTTTCATTTCTCGCTGAAAGCTTGAAGATTTGCTATTCCCAATTTCTTCTATTTACAAATTGTTGTTATTAAAAGGGCTATCTTAAAATTCCGAGTAAGATAAAGTTTTTAAAAATGTTATGACTGAAAACTTATAATCGAATTCATTGTTTTTGGATCTTAATTTCAGCTCCATTAATATCAATATTTATTTCTCAGATTTGATTTGAGCTTCAATAATTTCGAAGCCTGTTAGACTAGATTGCAACTCTTATACCACTCAAGCATACACACATATTTTATTCAAAAATGTTGAATTTAAAACTGCCACATGGTTCAAATCTTTAAAGTGAAATGCACTCTAAATGCTTTTAACTTAATTCTCAGAATAGATTCAGTAAAAATGCTCGATTTAAGTAAACGTCATAGTTCATAATTATTGTTAGCTTATATTACAACAAGCATTTGCGGCGTTACTCAATGCCCACAATGGAGAAAAAATTTATGTCTGTATCGAGTTCGTAAGTTGGTTAAGTGGCATCCAATCAAACACGTCAAAATGGTGCAAATCAATACTCGAATTAAAGTAGAAAACATTTTGCAGAACAAAGACAAAACACATTAACGTTTAACGCGGGGCAGACATTAAGAAAATTAGATTTTCAATTGCCTTTTCAGCTCAAATGATAACTTTCTCAGTCAATATATAAATGCAAAGCACGCATCAAAAATGGATTCCAATCCTATTATTTCGAAACTTGAAGTTCAACTAAATATAATTTTAGATTTTTTTTTCTGACAATCTCACAAGCACAGGTGGGGAGATAGAATGACAAACTTGGCGGATTATCGCTGTTTCAAATTTACTTTTTCCCAGTCTGAGTCTTTGAAGAGAACGATTTTTGCCCAGATATGTTCCGGATAGTTTTTTTAAAAATTTCTACTATTAGTTCACTCTCTCTCTCTCTCTCTCTCTCTCTCTCTCTATATATATATATATATATATATATATATATATATATATATATAG